>NW_019775380.1:183636-351169 GCF_001039355.2 Lingula anatina
GCAACATAGCATTTTCTGAGGGCAATGCAAAATCTAACTAGCAACTTAGGAGAGATGCCTCTCTAGAAATATTTCTGTTCTCATCTTCTCCCCTGGTTCTATGATTCCTTAGCAACAAAATGCTTCACAGAAAAAGATTCCAATTTCCAGTCAATTTCTCTCTTGTAATTACAGTGTCAATGCAACACAATTTAATTTCTTTTATCTTTTTTTTTTGTATCAAAAGCCACTGATGGCACCTTTAAATCAATAGAAGCACACAATGTATAGACAGGTACATGTAGTTATATTCCAGTCAAGGGGAAAACCAACCAGGACGATTTGTTTCCTTTTCAACAAAATTATGTCTGAGATTTAGATCTTTTTCCATTTTATGTCCAAAATGCTAAAAACATTGACCTCTGATGAAAAAAAAATAACAAAGTTATTACTGGTTAAATTTCACATATTACTGAAAAAAAAAAAAAGATGACAAATGCTACCTAACATAAACCTATACTAAAAGGCTTAATTAGCTATTGATCCATATACAATTGAAGATGTCCATGATCCCTTGCTGCATAACTCTGGATTCATAATGTAAATGGTTCTAGCCAGACTTATTATTAAAAGCAATAAGGCGAAACGGGGAAATCGACTTGCATGTTTTAGTGAAATTCCCTCCTTTTATCAACTACTGAAAAATTAAATGAATATAGTCACTTAGCAAAATTCACAATGGTTATCTTGTGAAAAGGCACTCGTCTCACAGAATGCCGTGAACTCTTTTAAGGTAGTGGGTTTCAAATTCAACCAAAGGAATACTCCATATGTTTTACAGCTTAGATGTGTAGCATGAATGAAATATATGATACAGCTTACTAAATTCAACAAGGCCATACAGTATTCTGAATGAGATATTTGATACCTTACCAAATTTAGTCAAACCATTAAATTCTGCTTCTGAAATGCTTAAAATTAAAGGCCTGAAGTAAATGACTTTCACACGTCTATGTATGGAAAAACTTATCCAGGTCTGTTCCATTAAGTTTTAAACTAATTGTCCTTGTTTTCTTTTTTACTGTACAGCAAAGCTTTTAAAAACACAAATTCATATCTAATTGCTGTAAGGATCATAGAACCAAGAAGAGATCAGATTACCAAAATAAATAAATAAATTAATAAAGAAAGAAATAACACTTACATGAACTTTGTGATAACTGTGATGAGCTAAGGCCCAGGTGTCTGACTGTGGGGGAGAGAGGCATGCTCCCGCGCCTTTTTTGTCGGACATCCTCAGACAGGGTGCGTTGCAAAAGCCTGCGTGGAATGATGGAGGCTGACAAATCATCCAATGGCTTGCGAGGAGAGTTGGATGGAGAAGGTGATCTGGGTCCGTAGTCAGACTGAAGAACAAACAAATGCGATGCACTGTCATTTACACAATCATAATTCAATGTTAGTGCAATGCACCCATCGATGTCCCGACATCAAAGATATAAGGGCATTGTGCAATAACAACACTGTCTGCTTGTTTAAACTTGCCCTGTTCACATCATGAGTATTCTTGATTAGAAGTTGGTCTCTCTTGCCTCATCAGAACACTGGATAATGGAAATAGAGCAACAACAGTGTCTTGGCAATCTGGTTGCTTGGTGACATGCTTTGAGTCAATAATCTAAGTATGTTCTTATGTATATGCCGACGCACTACCAAATGACATGGGATTTTGGATAAAAATACACTAATGACTTTGAGAATGCCTACAAAAAACATTCTCAAAATATCATCTCAAGAGAGGTTCTACGTGCAAAAGATCTGTTTGGCTGAAGTCATTTTTCTGGTTCAGTTGCATCTCACAAAATGTATGGGACATACTGAAGGACCTGTTTCCACTGAAACTGACTTTTACAATTAAAAAGAAAAAAATACAACCCATGCCTTGGCTCAAAATTAAATCATACCTTATCAAAGAAAATTTGTGCCTTCTTTTATTGGTCAATCAAAAACGTTTGTGCTATGGAATCAAGTGGTCATAAATGTTAAAATCAATGTGAACTAATTGATTTATTTGCGATTAAACAATAAATTAAAAGAATGACAACTCAATTAACCAGTTAATGTACTATATGAATTCATTAAAATCAGGACAGGAAGAAATATTACCTTTTCCTATTAGACCATTTATCATACGTAATACTATTGCAATTCTTTCACATTTATCAGAGACAATTGTTTATCAAAATCCTAAATTGGGATTTTCTTTGGTCGATTCTGAAGCATAAATGGCTAAGCTACTGAAGAGTTATTACAAAAATGTATCTTATGATGTGTGTTCTTATGATGTGTTGTCATTTATCAAACAAGAAATATACAGACCAATACCTAAGTGAATCACTCCAGAATTTATGTGTAAAATTAACATCAATTTAAACATAATTATATAATCCTGTCAAACAAAAGGCATGAAATTCAAACACAAAATGAGACCGCAAATTAGGTTAGAATATTGAAGGGATCTTTTATCCTTCTCCAGTTATCAAAATAGAAAGGTTGTGAAACTTGTGATCAAAGAGAAACAAAATAGCTTTATAATAATCTTTTTAAGCATTTTTATATCAATATCCCACATATGACTTAGCAAGTTCAAAGCAAAACAATCATTTCTGTGGATATTGCTAAATCAAGATTATAATACAAGCTAAAAATCACAATAACAAAATAACATCTGAAAGAAAAAAAGAATCTGCTTATAGGTTCATCTTCAGACTTGTCTGGTTATTCCTGCACGTAACTATTAAATGTATGAAACAAAAAAAGGATGATCTTCATTTTAAGTCATTACCACTAAAAATAACATTTACAGATTCTGCTTTGACTTCAACTCTCACATCATCAACACGAACAGCCTACAGCTTTCACTAGCTTGGTTAATTCAACCGTAATACCACCCAAAACAACAAAAAGACTATCGCATGTCTGCACATTATACTAAACACCTACAGACTGACTTTCAACTTCAATCATCCATAAACACAGTTCTTACTCTTGCTAATTTGAAAAGAATGCCATAGATTTTTACCAATATGATGGTCGTGTGATATCAACATCATTATAAAACCTTTCAATAACACCAGAAGAGATAACTATTGACGTTGTAAGTCAATAAAAAACATTTAAATGTGTGCAAATAGAAAAGGAAAAGAATTGACTATTTTACTGCTTCAGTAAATAATACCCCCATTTCTAAAAGGGAAGAATACATCTTTGGTTTCTGCATTGCCATGTGACAGTTCAATGGGAATTTGAAATGCTTCTTGTTGCTTTATGGATCCATGAACTCTATCTACAAAATATTCTTTCTTTCTCCATTAGCAAGTATGCTCAATAACAGACACGCTCATAAACAATATTTCTCCTTGCTTTTGATACCAGATAATTGGTGGAATCATTTACTCTGACTTCGTTCCATCATCTTTTTATCGGACACAATCTTTAACAAAAGCGTTTACAGTGAGCAGTCTATGAATATTCATGAAATATGCATTGATGTGTGACTGCTCACAATTATAACTAATCACAACATTTTGACATTAGGGCCATTCACACCAGTAATTTTAAATTGGTTAATGCCTGACTGTAGTCCTATTGTGGTTTACTTTTCTAATGTGAACAGTCTACGTACAGTTAACTCTAAATGGCAGTCTAAACCAGATCTTTACATTTGGGATGCATGCTCACAAGTGGGCAATTTATCATATTTTTCTTACAGAAATATGTCTTTTATGAGTAAATTAAAACATTTATACGGCATAAAAATCATCGCTACTTGTACTCCTGCCATATTGTTATATCATCACTTTTTACTGAGAATAATAGTGCACATTTAACAGGAAGTACAATTGACAAGAGGCAATTGCTGCCCTAAGCAGTATGAATGCAAGCAAAGTGGGTTTCTTTGACTGCGGTACTACCAGGATTTACTGGAGAAGCGGTTTTCTTGCTAGTGTGAATGGCCCTATTTTTACATTGCATTGATTATTGATAGTATTAGTACTAAAACCAAGGTGCTTATCATGTGGTTGCTGATTATATATCATGAAACAGATATACTAAGAATTATATCATTCTAATTTTAAAAAATCATAATTTCATGATTAGAATAAAAAAAACCTTACCAATCTTCGCCTTGAATATTCCATATTGTAGTGAGTCAGTATGTAGACAAAAATGATCACATAAATATCATTCTCCTTTCTCAGGGTATTCGGAAATCAGCTGTGTCTATTCATGAATTGAGAGGGCAACTGCCCATTTCTGTCTGCCATGTCAAACGGTTTCTAAACACTTGTTGACTGTCTGCTGGCATCCATATATAAATTGTATTAGTGTAATATCCATCAACATGTTCTTGTTTTTCATTCTTTAGTGATGGATTATATGGAAATTCTGAGGTGATGGCCTTTTTTATCATCACCAGGCAGCTAATTGTCTGCAATTATTCTCAGGTGCACCAGGAAACAGTGCTCCTAACTGTTAATAATTCCCTGTTTTGGAAATAAATGACGCTGCCACCTGTGGAACATGCAAAGCCATCAGACTTCCAAGTGAAGTATTGGAACAAGTCCATAAGCTTGCATTTTGAAATTAAAATTTTGATGCATTTTGTTATTCATTGTTGTCTGCAACAATTGATGCATCAAATGTACCTAAAATTGCCCATAACTTAGAAGTAACATTAAATCCAGCATATTTCCTCTTCAGACCAAATAAAATATTTTCTTTTCCATTTTAGCTTCTAGGCTGACGCTGTTACATGTTTCTCCCAGGCATCAACCACCTCTTCTCACCAATTTACAGCTTTTATGAAGCAAAAAAAACCAATTATGATTGGAAACAGATAGAGATATGCTATGAGATTGAACCAATTAAATTTCTTTCGAGGCAAAAAAAGTTTCCATAGAAACCATAGGTGTCAGCAAAACACACCACCTATAAATAGGGGTGNCATTGCATGTGAACGAAGCCTAAGAGTATCTCACCACAACCATGAAAGCATCAACAAGAAATACACTGAGACCAGAAGGCACTGTAAAGCCCCCTGTCACACTTATTTGGAATCTGAAGTAATCAAGCAGAATGAGCCATAATGAAGAATTTTCAAAATTCGCGCCACATTCGTTGGGTAATATCAAATTGACCTTAATTCCAGCAAGAATACCTCAGAATGCGCTTCGAACCCACCTGGAATGATTCGGGCACATTTCGGTTGTATTGTATTAGCTCTCAAATGCAGCTCGAATATAGTTGGAACACATTAAGAATATCGTTAATGCTAATGCTGTTCACCCTAAATATAGTGAGAATATTTAGAATGCACTTCAAATGCCATACAAGTGTGGTTTCATTGTTGGCTGAATCCCGGCCTGCAATCAAGATGCATTCGAGTTGCATTCCTGCTCATTGGAGGTACAATGTGCAACATTCTGACAAGATTTGAAGCGCCTTGCCATTTCCGTTCTCCCTCGAATGTGATCAAAATGTTTCGAATGCTGTTGGAATTTCGTAACATTTTGATCATGCGCTCATAGTGCAGTTAGAATACACTTGAATGCCATTCGATATTTTTCCACTTGGAATGCATTTCGAAAGTTTTGAGAATGAGCAAAACATTTTAACAGGACGCAAGAATGGACCCAAACATTTAGAATGCACTTAGAATTTTTAGATACTTCAAATATCCAGGAACAAACAAGAAATTTTCATTCCGACTACATTCTAGCTCATTCCGCCTCTAGTGTGACTAGGTTATAAATGAAGACAATAAGGATATTGTCACCGTTCACCCAAAACTCCTTATTTACTGCCTTACATACATTCTTTTCGGTGATAAATAAATTTTCAATGTTCAGTGATTACATTAATTAACATTTACACATGTCATCTTTCGGGTGACGGTATAATTGCAGTTTGGGGGTAAAAACTGAAAAATCGGTTTCTCAAATGTCTGTTTTACCTGAACACCCGTGATCACCATTTCAAAGCCAATTTAATGACACCATTTAGTACCCCAAAACCTTGCCAGCGATTTTTTTAAAGCCTTAGTTCAGATTTGATCGTTGATAAAGCAAAATAATACCTTTGTTTTTAGAAGATCTGTCATTACGGACTCATAACTCCATAACAAAAGCATTTAAACCATCACGTTGGCATGGGATTGTAGCTCATGCCCTTGTGGTCCATTGGCCAATCCTTGTGATAAAATCTTGTTCAGGGATGAAGTTAAGCCCCATATGCATTGCTAACTAATCTCAAAAAAGAAAGCTGTTAAATAGATGATTAAAGCTTTGAGTTGCTTATGCTTATACATTGCAACGAAAAAATATAAACGCCATTATTTCATATTTTCAAGAGTCTTTTCATTGTTTCAAAGCAGCACTAAGACAGATACATTATTGAATAATTAGATGCAGGAAAAAATTCATTTTCGGTATCTGGATGGTAATAAAGAGTAACAATATCCTTAATGCTCTGCTACTGAGTGTTCTACTGTAAATATTCCCATATGTAACTAACATTATGCTATTCTATATGTCAAAACTTTTCAGTTTCATGTGATCCTTGAACAATACTGACCATATTTGTTGTATTATTGTTTTTCCTAATTTAAAAGCCACAGTTGCATATAAACATTTGTATTTATGTACACAGAAATGGTGATTTTGGGGTGATTTTTACCTCAAAATGACCAAAAAATCCTCTTTTTCACCCAAAATGAAGAGACCCAACCAAAATGATGTATCTATTTGCGCTCATTGATCATGAAATCATATGGTTAGACATATAAAAAGCCATGTTTGAACTGATATTTAAAGATTTACATGAGAAATATGTGATTTGAGGGAGCGTTTGGTGGCCATTTTGAAAAATCACCTGATACCAATATCAGATGTAATTTAAAATGAAAATACTTATTAGATTTGTATTCAGCAGCCAAAATGGCCATAGAATCCACTTGTCTGAAATTAAATTTCCCAAAAAAGCTTTCATTTGCCCACCCCTACTATAAATATTCCTTGTTGATCTCAATCCAATGGCCAATGTCTTATGCTGACATGACTGACGTCCCTTTAAACCTGGCTACAAACCAACTCAAGGTTCCAGGCAAAGTTCCTTGCCAATCTGCTGACATTTCTGCAGCTAGCCCACTTCCTAGAACATCCTGCTGAAGTCTGCAAGCGCATTTTGTATGAGACAGAATGTTTTCTGATGGACCAATTTAATCACTGCTAGATCTCCTGGAATAATCGAATACACAAAGTGCAATTTTTTTTCCAAGCTTGGCTGCGCAATGGCAGAGATACCCTAGAATCTGAAAAGCCAGTTCTAAACTCACCACCCAAGAGTGTATATATCTAAGTAAACTTGGAACATATAACCAGTACAGTATAGATATCTACACACATGCACATAAACAATCAGTATAACCATCAGCAGTCCATCGCCTTCAAACCTCGGAGGCATTCCTACATCTTACTCTGCAGTTTGTTCTGCAAATGTGATTAGTCTGAGTATTGCGTTCATCTGAACTTGGTTTGAAATATATAGAGCAAAGACCATTGTTCTTTAACCTGAGGGTTTCATAGCACATCAGCCCTTCTGAATTCACAGAACTGCTCAGTAACAGATGAAACTTTGGGGCAGAAGCCTGTGTAACATTCTGCCATGTTAAGTCTGTCCTGCTTCATGAATCTGTAAACCAGAAGCCAATAACTTTCACCATGGCTTCCTTTACCCTTTTCCAGTGAACCATGTGCTCTGATATATCCATCCAATCCAGCTGTTATCTTTTCTGGTCCTTTCATCATAATTGCCTTTTAAATAATAACTGGATATACACAGACAGTAGCCATGATGTCATAGGGTGAATCATCTGGTGAGTATACAAAGAAAAGTCCAGTCATAGGTTTCCAGACAAACAATGAAACACAGAAACAGTCTGACTGTCTGTGCCAGTTTAGCTGGTGTTTCCAATTTCTACTCAACTTGCACCAAATGCCAGTCCACCTGGCTTTGTTTCCCATGAAATGGTAACAATTACCTCTGAAATGACCCTGTTTTATACATATATAACATAAAAGCTGTTGGTTCAGCTCAGCCTAGCTCAGCTTAAAAGACATACTCTGGCTCTGCGGCTACAAAACTGCTATTTCCTGCCACATGTTGTTGTTTCAATAGCGAGTTGCCATAGACATTATGTTCTTTAACCAGTGCAACTGATTCTGCATTCATCATGCTGAATGCTTCCTCCCCAAGCAACACAGGCAGCTGAAGTCTAGGAACTTGTCTGCTGGATAGCAATAATTGGACGACATTGACCACAGTACAATACATGTAGCTACGCCATCCTATCAACAGCTAACTGACTGGACAAAGGACACGTCAAGTGCCTGCTATACTGATTCAATATTTTCTGAGGACTTGATCTTAAAGAAAGACAGAGTAGGTCTCACATACAGCAAAAAAAAACTAATTATAATGGATGCTATGTTTGGGAGATCATTCAGCTATTGATCATGACAAATATTACCTAATTACAATGCCATGGCACCATTAATCTGTCAATGTTAGGTCATTCAGATTGTCTTAATAGCAAATTGTTTCACGCAGCAGTGGTAATTTTTGCCATTTTTGTATCAATGTAAATATCATTATACAAGAACCACAGAAAATACTGCAGAAATATCACCAGTTGCATGGTGTTGGTTTCATGATCAATAAAAAGCTTAAGTCAGACGTTACAGCAAAATTGCACCTTTTTTCCTGCATATTAAGACATCAAAAAGGTCAAAAAGAATTACCAATAGCTTTCCCTAATATACAACCAATTATTTCAGCTATTATTACAGCTATCATTTTAATACAAAGCTTTTATCACCAGATCATCATAAGGCTAGAAGACCAGCTCTGTTTGCAACCCCCCCCCACCCCTGTCCCCAATAAATCATGTGATACCAGTACATGACAATTAATATTGTAAGAGGTAGATGATTGAAGACAGACAATAAGATTTCTAAAAACTATGTCTGAGGTTTCCAGTTTTTCTAACATTAAACTGACATTAAGAGAACAGTTGAACCAAAACTCCAAACAAGTTTTCAAGTAAAATATCCATACTACATCCAATTCCAAAGCTGAGAGATATTTGCTTCAAATTTTCAATGACAGGAACTGATGGACTGCAAGAGATAATGGGGAAATCATGCAAATGCAACCAAATTTGGAACCAGTACATTACCCATTCTCCAGGGGGCGTCTTTTAACAAAAAAAAAGTACTAGTACTAGGAAACACTTGACATATATTGCAGGATTAACTGAGTGACTTCAGGCCCATTATCAGCACAATGCAACAATTAGACTTAATGAACATTATTTCAGCAGGACACATGATTGTGATTTCTAACCATAGCCATCCAATAATCTCTCACTAGTCACTTGAATAGCCACGAGATGGGGATGGTGAAAATTTGGATCACGTCTTTTGCAGACATAGTATGTGGAAAGACGTCACAACTTTACTAGAAATAGAACCACAGTAGAAGACAATGATTAGTTTTCCACTTAACTCATCAATTTCTTCTCGAATGTTCACAGTGTTGTTTATTCAAAATGTTATTTTTCATTACAGACTATCATTTTCATTAATAAACATAACTTTGAGAACATAGTGACTAAATGTCTTTAAAATGTCCTTAGAACATGCTTAAGAGCAAGTAAATATCTTTAATAAAATTATCAACTGTAATGTAGACATCAATCAAAATGTTTTTAGCTCTGAGTAGCTGACACAACAATACAGAGAAAATTGTTTGATTATTTCTACCAATTATACATAGGGTAAATGTTACTTTAATTGGAAAAGTCATTCATTTTATACATACCTGTAGATTGATTTAAGACAAAAAAAGAGCTCTAATAATCTTTATTTTTGCTCTAATAAAACATCTGTATGGGATGAGAGTTATGACCCAACTTTGTGATAGAAGTGGTTTCCTGAATGTGTTAGATGAGACAAACACATTTCACGATGTCAACATAATTCAGCAAAATCAAAATTTTTCAATTCTTTGCTGTCTGAAGATCCTACAAGTATCTGGACTTCAGGGTCACTGAATTACTAACAAACACACACATACATGCACAATAACAAGGAAAATTTGTGCTGAAGGTTTGTAGCATTTTGAGCATAAAGGCTAATACATTTTGAACAATAAATGATATATCAATACAACTTATCTGCTTCCCACAAAGTACTTTTGTAGGACATGAATGCTGTTATAACTCTGAACTGTTCAGTAAGTTAATTTCTGGAATCTTTGAAGTTCTCTATGATGCCAATTGACAAAACTGCTGGAATTAAACTTATCTTAAAAATGACTTTACACTTTAGATAATGCCATCTGCTTTATCAGCCAAAGGGAAAAAATGCTCTCCAGGCTTAGTCAAGGGGTGAGGCAGTCTCAAAGACCCCATTCAGGTACACACATTGACTAGTTGGGTCATTGGAAACAGCCTTATTGTCTGACATGCCTCCTCCAGCAGCTAGCTAGGGGGTAATTAAACTGAACTCAAACGAACGTTAATTGTCGAGTAGCTGCTTGAGGAGGTGTGTCATTCAGTTAAACCAATTGCACTTATCGAGAGCCCCTGCAGAATTGGACTGACCCAACTAGTACGTTATATCTATCTGAATGCTCCCAAAGTCTCACATTTTCTTCAGATTCTTATTATACAATGGCTGTTCTATCAAACAGTTTATGACCACAGCTATAAGAAAAATACCCAATTTGGAACAGGAATGACTGAACTTTTTATCCAGCGCTAGAGAACTGGCTAGCAAACCTATCTTATCAGCAACCATCATTTTGCTGCTGTATTGCAAACATTAATAAAAAAAAAGCCAATTTAGCTGAGCTGCATAAAACATCTAATGGAAAACAACTGTTTCAGTATTTAGGTAAGTGCCAGTAATTGGAGATTTTGGTTCATAATCTGGTAGATATTGGCTATAAAAAAGCACTATTAATATCCATGGCTTTAAAATGACAAGGGCAGATAGAATAGCATGCACATCTCCATTTGATCCAAAATTGTAATAAAAGCAGATGCAACAAAATGGAAGTTAGTATTTGATAAATAGTATACTACCTTTGTGTCCAGACAATTAGCAGAGTTTGGAGGTGTAATCCTGACTCGTAGAGTCGTGCCTCGTCTTCGTACGATAACAGGAGCATCTTCTTCATAAATGATGGGAGTTCTATTGCTTGGCAGGTCACTGATTGTGAAACTTCTGCTGTGGGGTCTAAAAACTGTTTCATTACAATTAACTGGACACAGATGGGGTCTTGAAGTATTGCCGTCTCCATTTACTTCAGTTGCGATTCCCTTTTTGTCCTTTCTTGCTAGTGCTAAGATACTAGAGGAAAGAAGTCTTCCTTGTGGTTCATTTTGATTTTTTTCTGAAGCGGTCAATTGTGGTTGACCCTTGTCTGCGTCTCTGTCCTGAAGGTGACCTACAGGACAATCACAGCCCCGTCTTCCAACTGTTGGTTTATACTGTTCATCGTCCCTCACATAATTCTGTGTCACTTCAGTTTTGTGTTCTTTATCCTGTGTGACTTCAGTTTTATTTCCAATGTTATTATCAACCTGCAGCTGTAAAGTGTCTTTTTCTTTTCTTTCAGATTCCTCTTTAGACTTTGCCTGTTTTTCAACCTTAACATCCAGCGATGAAGTATAATTCTTTACGTCTTTAGAATTAGATTTGATTTCACAAAAGGAGGTGAAGACACCTTTCTTTGAATCTTGTTTAACAGCTGCCTTCTCATCTTTTACAAATGAGCCACTGGTAGGTGTCCCCGTATCTACCAAGGAACTCTTTTTCCCATCCACTTTAGGAGTTCCTTTCTTTTTCATGGTTTTCTTACTCACAAAAAGCTGTCCTTTGTCTGCCATGGTTCATAACAGAAGCAAGTTCTTATTTCATCACAAAATTTACATCTATGTCTTCTGTCCTCTCTAATCTCTTTCCTGGCTTGCACTGCTCTGACAAATTCAACATATGCCAAATTAAAACTCTATGACCAATAACTTATGGAAAACTTGTGCAGAAGGATCATCACCAGTGGGTGGCATCACAAGTCAATTACTTATAAAATCCAAAGATGCGCAAGCTCTTCAGTGGAGATTAAAGCTCAATTTACATTGTCTCTACTAAACAAACTGCTGTCGATAGTATGGTCTTTCTGCTCAGTTCTTTAAATTTCATCGAGGCACTTCTCTTCAAATCATTTTTTTTCCCACTCAACAAAAGTTTCCATTGATTTTACCATTGATGCATTTTTACATTGAAGACATCAAATCCATTTGTAACTTTGTATTATCCCTGATAATGAACGTCTCCAACATTCAAAATCACCAAGAACTGTATTCAAACCAGTTCCACTCCAGTGGAACCCAATTAAGCAGCTCTAGCAAATTTCTAGTAATTTATGGTTTTTCATGCTATTTTTCGGACAAACTTCATTCACTCTCAAGGAAATGCCACCATTACCTAGAGTGTCGAGTGCAGAGCCATCAATTTCTGTGCTATGCAAGGCAAAGCACTACACTTACTCTTCAGTACAAAACTACCCAAAGGCTTGCACTTTTCTATTGATCTATCAATCATAGATAACATCCTAGCAATGTTAAATTGATGAAATATCTACTGTTACATTTTCCAAAATAATGCCTACTACAGATATTCTGAAAGTACCAAGGCTCCTTTCCACTATTCTCTTTAAATCATAATTCATAACTTCAGCTGGAAAATGAAACTAGCCAGATGTCTGACGTCAGCCCTTAACATCATCAACACTAAACAAAAGCAATGAGCTTTAAGTCTTCCTATTTTTACAAAAAGTCTGAAAGAATTGCCTTGAAAAGTAAAACGTGATCAAACAATCCTCCAAATATAAGAATCCACACATTTCCTGTTCCTTTTCTCATACAATAGTTTTTTTTTCTAGGTAATGCACACTCCTCTACAAAGTTCATATTTCTTGTGGTCAACCATTCATACGTCAGTAGACTTCTGAAAATGTAGCAATATGTTCACTCTTCGTCAATTCAGAAGTAAAATGCTGTGAATTTATGTATTTGATAACTGGGTGTTATCTTTCAAATTTGCCTAGTATTTCAAACAGCTCCCACCGTGATTCCTCACCAATTGGCTTTGAACCACAAAATCCTCTTCCAATTTGGTAGACTTTCCCTCAAGGAAGAGCATTTTTAATGATTTCTGTTCCTTCAATTGATCTGGCTCAACTCTGTGCTAGGTTTACAAGAACCTGAATGACATTCTTGATGCAGGATGAATTCCAATTTTGCGTGTAATACATCTGTCATTTTTCATTTCTCAGTTTTGCAATCAAAATCTGCTGTACAGGGCTAATCGACTCGGCAGGGTTGAAGACAGAAGGGCAACCAGCAGTCTTATAATGCAAATGTAATCTCTAATCTTAATGATGGCTTAATCTGAATCTGATGAAAATCACACATAGAAAATGATGTCACTATAATGAAATTTACTCTGTAATGAAAATGACTGTTCAGGTTGACCTGCCTCAAGCGAAAAGAAATTGCAAACAGTATCTCATTATTTTGGAGAGAAAAAAAGTGGTCAAACCCTGGCATGTCATTATGGCATCAATAAATATACAGACAATGCAGCCATTAAAATTGCAAAGGCCACCTTGTCTTCATCTATCAATTATAATTCCCAGCATAAATGCATTACTGCTTTCAGTATTGTGTCTAAGTGTGGCATAACACTGCCATGGAGTCAATTAAATTTAGATCAATGCGCCCACAATTCAGTTGTACTTCCAGTCTTTTTTACATCACTTTGTCTTGTTGTTGCCTGGTAAAAACAAATCATTACATCTTTATTTAAAGGCAGGTTTTCCAGAGCAAAGACAACTAATAAATTAAATCACAGGCAGGGATTGAACGATCTCAGTGGTACTTCATCCTGAAACAGATTCCTGTTGTGAAGTTATTTTTCCTGCCTGCATCAGATTCTCTTTGATGCATTCCAAACAATATACTTTCAAAAGATGCCTAATCCATGAGTAGCATCTAGTGAACTTCTTATCCAAGAGATTACATGCTGATAAATGCAATACAACATTGCCTACATTCAAGTCTAGATAGCAAATGATTCCGTTAAATCGACTCCTTCATATAGTAAAGAAAATACTTATGTTCTGTCCAAGAATATTCACCAAATCAATTCTTGTTAATAATTTGAGTTCATATCATTGCAGTGCCCAGGAATCCTTGGTTCAATCCTGTAAATGACCTTATTTTTAAACCCCCTGCCTTTCTCATTACCAGCACCTGATAGGATATAAACTTATCCAGTTTTGACTTCCTTCACCTTTTAGCCAAATAAAACCCAGCATTTCTGACTGGCATAAAGCAGCATGGCCATTGACACAGGCCATAATTGATCCCAGTGAGTAAAGGGTGAGTTAAATTGCCCAATACAGCATGGTCAGCCAATAACTGTAAATGATCCATAATGTTA
Source organism: Lingula anatina (assembly GCF_001039355.2). The sequence continues at coordinate 198,249 of NW_019775380.1, forward strand.
CTCATCCACTCTGGTCACAGTTCCAAAAGTTGTATTAATATTAATGTCAATAGTAATGCATCACTCGTGGCGCAAGTTTCCTCTTCCAGTCTTTGATCCTTCGATAGCAATTATTTATATGAACTGACTTCAATCCGATATATTGGAAATATAAGTATACGTAAATGGCAGAGTTGCCTGGCAGAGACTATCAATGAAGACTTCTCCGAATGCATCAGCCCTGTCCTATTCAAGTGTTTCTTCTCAGCTTCCAAGTTAAATGTTTATCCCAGCTTCCTCTATAAGAGTATGGGGTTGTTAACCTACAGCAAGAACAGCATCAACCATAAGTCAGTTCCACTCCGTTGATCAGCAAACAGTGCTGCAGTTCAGATATCCACTTCTATTAAGGCAAGTAGTTTAAACCAGACAGCAACAGCAACAGCTCACTGGTCCAAGACCTGTTTTTGGATCGAATATATGAGAAACTGAACACATAATACCAAAGTAATGTACTAATTGGAATTCCATCCAAGATTGCTTTGGATAAGTTTTTTTGCCAAGAATCCTTATACGAACACTCCTTCAGACACCTGCCTATGTGCAAGACAACAATTTACCCTAATACTAGGATTACTGAGTCACTCTCTGCACAGCCTCCCCTATCTCTATCTCAGTTCTTTCTTGCTTGGAGGTCATTCAGCAATTAGCCTAAAAATCCCAATGTCAATAAGAAACATGTATTGCTGTACAAATGAACTGAATCATATCGTGCTCATATCTCCAATGCCAGGGCACCATCGTGGTTTACCAAAAAATTTCCTTACTGCTTAATCTTCTAGCCAAGGTCAAGGTAAGCATTAAGCAACACACTGAAAGTCATCTCAGTATCCCTCCTTCTCTTTGACTTCCATATACGTATCACTTACAGACCTTGCCGAGTCCTAGGGTGTTGTTACAGCCTTCATTTGCTTCCCTTATTCATCCACAGTCTGATATTGCATTGTAAAGCAAATGGTGCAAAAGAATAATAACACAACAGCCATAAATAGTTGACTTTGATGGATGTGAACAAAATACTGGAGTAGGAGAGCCCAAGATAATGCACCGATACCAGAGGTCAGCTTGGTTCGATCCTCACAAAAGCAAAAAAAAAGTACTTGCTACCTGTATACAAGCTCTTCTTCTATCTACAATAACATTGTGAATTGGCAGGTGGAGAATGGGGATTTAATTAGAAATCCAACTTACTACAGGTAAACAAGCTATGAATATCTTTTGGAAGGCTTCAACACTGGTGCGATGTTTGCACAGCAAGCTTTTAAAGCCATAACTCAACTGATTTCATGTAATAGGTGGGCCGTATCAACATGCATTATTTCTATACCACATAAAATAAAAGGCTAATTGTCATCAATCACACTGCTCATTAACAAAAAGAAAACAACTAGTAACTATGTTACTGCAGCAAATACCGCATTTCAAATATTTGCAAATAATCTCAACATATAGCTCAATTAGAAACTTTTGACTTCAGCATATCCTTTTTTAAGATACAGGGATAATCCTGAATTCTTATTTGATTTTTATTAAGGTTTTGTAAATGTTTAGCTTACCCAAAAATTTGGGAAATTATTAACATGCCTAGTCTATACCAAATTTGATATATATATATATATGCAGTTATATCTGCTTTTAAAAGTTTCTTATTCAAAATTAAATTTCATCAAATATACAATTTAAAACGAGATTCTTATAACAGTTCATTTAAACTTAAGAGTTAAATCATTTACACCACTGTTTGTGACTATGACTAAAACATCTCAATAGATTGATAAATAGTTCACCACTAGGGGGCGTTTTACCAATACACAGTCTTTAAACAGACTTGATTAGTGTCCGTCTCTCATCTGCTTGCCATCAATAGTAACAAGACAATCCAATCATATATACCACAGTTGTGAGTGCACATATCTACTGGGATGCAATGAACACCACAGGCAGATGTTGGTATAAAGTCATCAACAAGAGTGGGATAAAATGATTGAACTATACTTGAATTGATTGCATCCAGAAAATATTACTATAGCTGTATCATATATCATAACAGATAATACAAAGGGAATCAAAATTATACATTCAAATGTTACAATGGATTTCTAATATGCAAATAAAACTCATAATGAAAATCCTATTCAGACAAACCATAGAAATGTTTAAGAAACATTTAAGCCTTTTAGTGCACTTTTAGTGCATTAGCTATTAACCTGTTACACCTCTGATTTAAAAAATATCGATTTCTGTTTAAGCCTTTGTGATTGGCTTAGTAACTTCAATGTTTATCAGCACTGTGAAACTCAGAATCAAAACGTACTAGTTCTTGACAAATAATGACCATCACACAATCTGGTAATCAAGTTACAGGTGCACATTTTCCAAGACCAGTAAAAATGTTTGACGTCAGATTTTTTTGGTACCAGATCTATTCATCAATTAAGTCTGCTGGCGACTGGTCAAGTTACTTAACAAAGTAACAACCAGTCTGGAATAAATCAACTCTTCTTTTTTTGAGCAAAGGAAAATTGTTTTCAGTGCTATATCTTCACCCTCTGGGTGTTATATCTAAGGCTAATCCTAATAGGAAGTTGTACTTCAGATGATTTTACCTTAATACTCATTACCTAACAATGAAGCTCTCTGTTTGGCTCTCCCATATAATAACATCACCAGCTTATGATCTACCTGCCAACCCTACATTAGCAAATACACGGGTCAAGGGAAACTGGCCCCATATGAACGTGTATGCATTTTGTTACTGTAAAACTGCTGGATACCTCTGGGTCCTTAATCTAAAATCCATACAGATATGTCAAGTTGATTTCCTCTTACCTATTGCATGTGGAAACAGTAACTACATGAACAGGTGAGAAATAATTTGTATCAATAAATTAAAACGATTTTAAGCAGGGAGAGAATGAAGTCCCTTAACATACACATATACATTAACATAATTTGTAATATATAAATGGCAAAAAAATCAATTAATAAGGACTGAGAATCTCCTAGCGTGATCAGATCACTGATATGCCATGTCGAAGCAAGAAAGTTGCAACAACATCCATTATACAAATGGATTTATACAGTTGCCTAGAGTGATAATGCATTAGAAAGGCAAGTGCCAAGAGTTTTGTTTAATCTACAGTGCAGACTGTTTCCTTGACTAAAGGCAAACAAAGTCAGCGAAAATCCAATAGGAAATGACATTTCTACCAACACACACAAAAAATCTCCAACCCACATCTTGCACCAGACCTTATTTTCCGATAAAATACAACAAAGCCACTGCGTGCCAGACCTTAGTTAGTACTTGTGTTATGACACAGCCAGATAATGAAGTATATTCAGCTCGGAGAAACACGTGGGTGACTGAAAATCCCTTCGTTGACCAGTAACCGCAAATCAATTAAATAAGCATGTAAGGAAGTGCACATGCTTTTTATTCAATCAAAGGGAAAGGCAATCGAAAGGTCAAGCTTCATCTTTTACCTTTCTACGATTATGAAGCACATGATCCTAGAGACTGTGGACCATGAGATAAATGAGCTTTTATTTTTTAACCATAAACATAACACCTTGGACCCAGTGTACATATAACAGATCTATCTAAGATTATACTGACTTGAAGGGCCATCATCATCATTATTTTCTTTATCTTTTAATGACACAAAAATTGAGTATGTCATTTATAAGTAAAAAAATTAATTGTTTATAACCAGAAATAGAAAAATTATATTGCAGCAACCGTATAGAAGTAGGCAATGGAAGTCATCTCAAATGGTAACTATCTCTTCCTTGATATTAGATATATACATACAGAGAGTGCTTAATGAACGTGAAAGTTTCCAACTATCTTGGATCCTAGTTCCCAATACCAGATACATATATATCATGACAGAACACAATACAAATTCCAAGTCCAATTAAGACAAATTTTTACAAAAGGCAAATTAATAAACCTTTGAGATGATGATTTTTAATATCTCAAAAGTAAGTTGCAATCAAGATTTTTCTTTTATCTAGGGTAATCCACAAAACAGTCAATAACCCCAATGGCATTAGAGAAACCACGCCGTGCACCTACAAAGCAAATTTTCTCGAACTGAAATGACTACAATAACTGTGCAACATTAATTTTATTATCTTCTCTGTGTGGGATTTTGATTCACAGTACCTGGTCTTGTAATACAGCTCATAGTAACACATAATGGCTTAATATCAGCCCCAGGCAAGCCCCTGTGGATCAGCTTCAGGAACTTGATGCCGGCTTTATTTTTTTAAACTCTTTATAGTAAGCATAATGGGATACGAGAGTTTTGTTGCCAACTCCATGCAACAAACAAGTGAGATATTAATGAATAAATCCCACAGCTTTGTAAGAACGTGTGGCCAATGATAAATCAATTTTACCTCACTAATGTTTGCCATCCATTTGTAACTTATTGTCCTGAAGCAAGGAATTAGAAATTAAAGGAATCAACAATTTGTGTATTCTTTTTTTGATGAATGAGAAATATAAGCAAAATGTGGAATTGATTTTTTTGTCACGACTTGCAAATTCTTGATAACAACTGCAGAATATTTGTACAGCAGTGCTGACTGATATCATATCTTTTACTAGTAAATGAAAATGATCTCATATCAACCACGAACATCAAGACAATTTACTTTCAGCATGACTGAAAATCAAATTTTTCTTCCTATAATCATGCAAATGTCAAATGCAATACATGACAAAGTAATAGAGTTAAGCAGTTCCCTTCACATATTGTGGCTAGATGCATGGCACATTACAAAGACACAATCACCACAATGCTTCTTCCTTAAAAACTGCCAAATCCTTTCTTACATATTCATGTAACTTCTAATTTTTTATCCTGAAATAACAGTAATGGCATATAGCCTAGAAATCTCTCCAACAAAGGTCATCTTTGCCCATTTAAAGGTTATGGCCCATAAGATAAATGTTCACCTAGCAGATGAGACTGAGAGATAGTTGCACGCATTTCCTTCAGATGACTCAGCAACTCAAGGTATTAGACAAAACAACAGGTATGATAACAAAAGAAAAAAAAAACTATGACAAAAAATTAAGTAAACAATATCCATCTAGACTAGAGCAGACTTAACTGGAAAAATAATCCCCCCTCACGCTATACTGCTCTGAGTTGTCAATGGTACTCAACCCAGGTTGACCTACAGAGGTGACATAAACAGAGGGAAAAGGTAAACTGAGGACTTATGTAATATAATAACACACACCTGCATATATCTGACAAACACCAAAGCAAGCAGGTTTAATATGCCACAGTCACATCCAAACTCGTGGCAAAAAAGGGCCAGTGTTCATGAAATGTGTTAGATGTGCCTGGAACTGAATGTAAATACAGCACATGCATGGCATTTGATATACTGGGAAAAGATGGGAGAAAAATCTGCCAGCAAATGATACCATCTAAAACATGATGTCATATGGTAGGATCTGATAAATAAAAAATACAATTATTAAATGATGGAAGATATGCTAGTGCCAGTTTTAACCTTAAGCAGGTAATTCCAATGTAATGATGTCACCTCTTTACATGCCTCATGAAATAGACAAAGTCAACTTGCATATATATCCTAAAGATAAAGACATTTGCCTTCATAAACATGAATCATTTCCCTAATTTCTGAAGCAATCTCATGATACAGAAGTTGCATGCTGAGAGAGGTATGTGGTCCAGGAGTACGCATATATTTAACTTAGATATAACTGATGCATATTAGATGTGAGACTGATAATGACCACATTGAGGAAATTAGGACGTGACCCCTGATGTCCTTTTTTTGTGTGGCCAATCGCCCTACAAATGACCACTTAAATTGCTACCTGCTGATCATAAAAAACCCTGTGACATAGATTTCCTTCTTAAGGGGTTTTTTTTTTTTTTTTAGGTAAAATTGATGAGTTATGAAAACTTTTCAATGAAAAGAAGGACAGAAGACCGTGGACATGTGAATTATACCATGATATCTATGCAATGCATGTCTATAATCTTTATAACAGTGGGAAATAAAAATGCCCTCGCACATGAACAGGGCATCAGATGTAGTTTAATGGCTTATTGGCATGGAAGTAAGGATCCTTAAGGTATGTTGGACAAAAGGCAGACTCCACTGAACTCTTTGATGATGGGCTATAAAACTCCACCTTGGTTGTCAATTTAGTACCTATTAATTAAAGATTAAGACCAAGTCAGGGTTGCCAACATTACAGATCTATCCAAATTCACTTTTCAATTGATAAAAATAATACACCTGAAAGCAAAAGAAATCCATACTAAAATGTGTAAAGAGTCTGATAAAGTTAAATTATATTAGCCTGTTGAATTATACTAGGGAAAAGACAAATTTGATCATCCTTTGTCCATATATTTAGAGAGAGACAGGTTTCGCAATTTTTTCAACCACCTATCAGATTGGACAGATAGGCAACAAAAACATCACCTGTCTGAAGGGCTTGGCATTCCATTGTTGTCAACGCTTGGACCAAGCACAGCGCCTGATCGATCAATTGACATTAACCTTCACTTCATATATTTCAATACAAGAGCAGAAAAGTAAATGTGTCAAAAGTGTTTCTTTGAAAACGTGTTAAAACTAAACAAATTTATCAAATTGTTGGTAATAATTGCTTTTATAAATACATTTTCAAATAATCAAGACCCCATTCCCATACCTAGATCTAACAGGATTGACCCATCTCCGAAGGGATTCTTGTTAAATTGCCTTTATCTTTACTGGCTTAGATGTCTGACAAGCCTACTGAAGCTGCTAAACGAGTTAATTACCCCCTTACAGCTTCAGTAGGCATGCGAGGCATCTAAGCTGCTCAAGTTGAATGCAATTTAGCAAGAAACTCCCAGGAGATGGATCTATCCTGCTAAATCGATCTAGGCATGGGAACAGGGTCTTACATTAAACCAGCCTGACAAAGTAGGGTTCAGGCAAATCAATGCCAAATTGGAAGAAAAAGCCAGATACTCACCTCATTATCGCTCTCTGTGTCCCCTCTGGCCATCCTGACTGCCCTCATTAACAGCTCCCTGGCAGGCACAGATTTCACTTTGTACATCTGCTCCAGTTCCTCGCCATGTAATGTACGGAACTTCATAAGCGACATCTCCACTGGGAAGTGGTGCAGAAACTCTCCCAGTCCATGCCTCCGTAAGAACTCAGTGAAGGAAACATTGCGTTCCCTTCTTGGTGTGTCTTCAACATCCCCTCCTCCGCTGCTGCTGACGTCCATGTCAGCCTCTCCTACGACTATCTGCAACGGTTCTCTAATGCCACCTTCTGTACATTCTGGTTCTGACATGTTTCCTTTTTCTCCCTTGGCTACACAATTCACTGAGCAAAATGTGCTACAACCACAGTGAACTCTCTTGGTAAATGCAGGCCCGATTCATCCCTTTGACTATTTTCCTGGCTTACATTGTCTCTTTAAACCTGAAAAGTGAAAGATAAACATTGAACCTCATATTCAAACATGGAATTAAACAAAATGATGGATACTGTACATGTCTAAATGTCACATTACAGTCTTACTATTTCTTTTTTTTTTCCCTTGCCTTCTTAACAAAACATTGCCCTTCCGATTAATTTATGAAGTCTAAACAAAACACTGTTGCAATGTGGAATTGAATATACTTCATATTGCATCATGTGCAAGTTCCTCATGTACATAAAAATCCATAAAGATTTATATATAAATTATGTAAGAAATAATGCATTTAAAAAATCCAACATGTTCAACAATGCCAATTAAGTCTTATATCACAATATATTAATTCAAGATCAAAACGGGGGAGGGAGGAAACTGATAAAAACCATGATGATCTATTTTCTTCTGCATCAATCATGACCAGACATTGACAGAGAACTTACCATCACCTCCAGAAGATGTCAGACGTTCAACAAATATCAACCAAATACCATAATGTCAAAACAGACTTAATATAAACCTTTAACACAAACAAACCATTGACGGCTGGCCTATAAATAAGACGAAATACCAAAACAGTTTTTCAAGGATGAGACTGCCATAGTGAACAAGTAGGAAAATATGGCGTGGGGGCCAGGGGGCCGCCTAGGCCAATGATATTTTTGGCTCCCAAAAAGCCAGAAATTTGCCGACAGTCAGAAGAATCTCATCCCTGTTTTCTACTAAAAATTTCAAATACACACACACACACACACAAATGCACACAAAGAAAAAAAATGAATATTTATGCTGGATTCATTTTGTTTTATGGACGTATGTGACAGGAAGAGACACAGACATATACATGTATATGCTCATCATATCGATCTGACCTGGTTGTTCTTGCTGTAAACATATCAAATGTATATCTCCAGTTGGTAATCTTTGCATACAACCACCCACTAAACATGTAGTATTCAATCCTCATTCCTATACACTGGTTACCATATGAAGCCATAATCCAATCTAATGACCCATTCATGCGTTTTCTCTTTCTTAATATATTGTTTGCATGTGAAACATATTTTTAACCACTTTTGATCATTTTCTTATGTGTTTGAGAAAGGTGGAGAGGAAGCCGTGTAGTGATGACAGACCTGCAGCCTGCAATTTCAGAGGGGGACTCTTTTTCTGAAAAAGCGGACCTTTTACCATAAAACCTTCGTGTTCTTATATCAGTAAATTTTTATCTAGAGCAGACCTAGAGCAGACAATATACAAATTGTCACTGTACAAAAACTATGAATTTTATTTAGATGTATAATCTGTACCAATATCCAAAGGCATGTTCTTTTGTTTTCAATTTATAATTAGATGACTTCTATTACTCAAATATGGAAAGTGAAAATACAACAAACGTGTGTATAGCCTCTTACTCAGTTCAAGCCACATGAACGAAAGCATGGTCTTAAAATCTAATTTTTACATACTAGAGTATTATTGAATTTTGAAATGGCCAGTTAGTATTTGAAAATTATAGCACCAAAATCTTGTTTCAAGTCCCTTTAAATAGTTAATTATAATGGTTTGATTTGTGATGATCCAAACAAATACTTTGTCATCAGATCCCCGAAGAACAGCCTGTAGCAATAACATTTTACTACAGGTATGTTATATAGAGGCAGTTATTTACACGACCAGGCCCATGCAGCCAGTCTGAGTAAACAGAAGTTTTTATTGTCCATGCAAACAGGGCACTGGACAATTGTAAACCCCTGGTCATACCACACAGTTGTTTACTTGTTAACACACCTTGGCAATTCACCGGTCAATACTGAAACAGAACACCAGTCTTGTGAGATGAAAAATATAATGTTCCACTACCAGCAAATTACTGCCTACCTTATTCACCTAGTAAAGTAATATGGCATGCTTCAAAACAAGGCCATCTACAAACCCTTCTACACAAATACCACCATTCTCAAATTCAAGAGTTGATGAATTAATTAATACACCCATCTTGTTAAATAAGTCAAGTATAAATCCTTGATTAAGTATTACATAAACCATCGATAGACCTATAGTTAATTCTGTTTGACATGAATGAAAACTTATGGTCTTTAATATTAAAAATCAAGTGGCAAATTACACTAGTACTTACCTACCTCTCTCTCTAGGATCACCACTTTTTATTTAAAAATAACTTTTAGTTACTTTTACATGTATAATCAGAAATATCGACCCTGATCAAATGATTTCTTTTGAAGCCAAAAAGGGCCCTGCACTATTGATTATTGAAGCCAAGTAAAAATAAGTTATTACTTCTACCCTGTCTTTTCCTGTTGAGTTAAAGCAAAATTATCAACACAGTTTACTCACGCTCCGGATATTTCTCTCATCCATAACAGAATACTAGGTCCGAGTTGACGTCGACTTTGCGGTTTGGGCTGTGAAGCTGGAGCACCAGCAGGTTTTCGTTTGATTCTGCTTACTTCTTTTTTGATTAAGTAAGCAACAAAAAAAGCTGCATATATACTGTTAAAATATTAATATCGCTTGTACGAAACCTCTTCAGTTAAAAATTGACTCAATGATCCTGAATGATTTCAATATTTGTAGTAAGTCTCACCGCCTTCCATAGCACTGCAAGGCGCGCATGTGCGGAAGCCTATTTTAAAAACTGGGTTAAACCAGGAAATTTCATGTTATTGACTCATGCTGTGCAGTATTTTATGAGATATCCACCCGGCTTATTAGAACAAAGAAGAAAAACGTATTTTATCATGTTCTTGGTGAGATAGCATATGCGTAATAATTAAGAAGATATTGTATTGATAAATTGACTGAAAATTACATGAGCGCATCTACCACAATTTTCTTGCATACTGCCGAGGCATTTCGTTCTACAACAGTCAATACCTAGGTTTTCTTTATGCGGCTTTTATGAATTAAAAAAAAAAAAGAGCATGTAAAACATTTCTTAAATTATCAGCAACCAATTTCATCTGTTTATTCTGGCCAATTTTATGTCAGACAATTTTTGTAACTACTCTTCCAAATGACGCTGAACTCGCTCAAAATGCTTCCACACCAATACTGCTGTACGCACTGATAACTGGCATACAAAATACAAAGGTATTCTGTCCGCATTTGAAAGTGAGCAAAATACCAAGGTATTCTGTCCGCATTTGAAAGTGTCTCAAAGTCACATTTTTTTTTTTTTTTTTTTGGTCTATATAGAGACGAGATAAAATTCAGTAGAAATTTGTCTGACACTCAAAGCCAATGTTCTATTTGGCGACTTCTTAGAAATTTTGATGGCAAGTAGCTTTCATTCCATTTTTTTTTTTTGCCCAAAGATGTGATCAATATTATGAAAAAAAAAACAACAGGCATATTTACAAATATTTTAGCCTTTATTGTAATGACAACCTGCAATCTGTGTCAGCATGTTAATTATTAAATGAGATACTCCAACAAGCACCAACAGCTAAAACTGCTGTGAAAGCAGGTTAATACCACATAATGATACCCTTTACTTATTCATCTTGTCAGCATTCTGTTCTCAGCTCCTACTGTAAAAAAAACCCATTCCTACATAAAGGTAGCAAGAAGACAACTAATGAGCAACATATTCTAATAGCACTGGGACAGATGTTCTAGACCAAGACAGTAAACAATTTACAATAAGGCACATAATAAAAATGTTTAAACTGCAAGAATTACACATTGCTTACATTGTTACTACTGTTGGAGTAATCATGTGAAATGTGCTGTTTTGTTGAAAGCATACACAGTTACAAGCACAATTTAATAAAATATACACATCTTTTCGTACCACTATAATTTAATCTAAAAGCAGGGCTTAACCCACTTGTGTAGTGTAAGAATGGATCCAAAATGTTCTTTGGAAGCCCTTCTACAAAACAAAGCCCAAGTTAATTTACTAATATTTCAGAAAAGAATAGTTAAGTCTTTCTTCAATGGACATATACGCAGTGTCATCTTCATCAATTCTAATCCATAATGAAAAAAATTAGGTAATATGGCGTGATTTAAGAACATTCAACTGCCTTTTGTCACTACAGAAACAGAATCTTCATCAATCAAAGTAGTCTTTGGAAAAGGAAACAATTCAGTTAACCTTTCTTTTAAAGGTGAATAATAAAACCACTTCACAGGACAACTATTAAAGCAAGTGACAGTATACTGCATAGGATATATACCTGTCAATGACACTAATACAATAGAACACCTACAAGCAACGAAAGGTAATACATAAAACTGCCTTTCTTCCTTGATATAGAGACAATTCCCCAATCTTTTTTTGACATAACCCAATGAGAACAGAATCTTTCTAATAAATATGTGAATGAAGTCATGCCAGTACAGGTCTAGAGTAATTACATAAATGGTGATACAATGTTATTTAGACAAAGTGTAATTAATAATAACTTTAGTAAATACATGACAATGTTTCTGCAGATTGTGCAACTTTTTGTAAATACGAGTGTTAAAGACAGGCTTATGCTTGGTACTACACACTATATTTATTTCATTTGACTCTTTCAAGGAAGGCAAGAAGTTAAAAACACCCTTTCATTAAAGGCTTTAAGAAATGTTTTGACAATACATGAAATAATATCAAAGCCTAAAATGTACACTTTGGTGAAAGTTTGACAGTAGACAGCAGTTTACAAATATGCACTGCACTATTTACAAGATAATGTGACAATGCCTGTACACAGAAATAAGTATCAGAGTCACCAGATGCCTCAGTGTCATTTGCACAGTATAAATCACTTGACAGATTGACATTCTGCTTATTTTTAATCTGGTTCCATTTTTCTAGTAAACTTCCACAAACTACAGACTTGCTCTTTGAACAAACTGATTTTTTTTTTTTTTTGCATTTGCATAAATTGAAAATCTATAGAAAGAGAAATTCATCCTGGATTTCAATTTAGGTTTAACAAATGAAGAACAGTAAAAATATAGGCTCTGGACTGTGCTCTGAATATCTGCTACAGCTGGGAATCACAACATTCATACCTCTATTATATATGTTAAATTTGAATATTCCACCCAGCAATATATTCCAATATGTTCTATGGATAAGCGTCATTATTATCTGCCATTTTATCTTTGCACACATCCACATAAAATCAATCTTTCTTATGTATTTTTCCTGTTGAAACAAGACTCTTGTTTATAATTTCAGGCTTGGTTTAAAAGGACCAGATTCAATAACTGTCTTTTTTATAAATAACAAGCAACAACTGGATAAAAAAAAATTACCAGATACAGTGTTCAGTTTTTTTATAAATAACTTCTCATACCACATTATCCTTTTTGCACTGGGTCTGCAAACTTAAAAACACTGTCGATGAAGACTTAGGAACGTGGTTTGTATGGTCTATGTTTATCCATGCACTGGAAAGGTCAGTGAAACACTTTGCAGCAAACACTGTTGTCAGTTTCTAAACAAGAGCCAGTGCTCTTAACTGATAAAATCATGATGAATCATTCAATAACCAGATAATAAAGGTGCTCTGTACAGTCCAGTAGTTGAAGGTAAAATGTTCAGGGTCACTACTTTGAGCAACAGGATCCCTTGTTTTGGTCTCTCTGTGACGTTATGTCCACACCTCCACCTTGAGAATCCCGACTGGGAGTCTGAGAATACAACCATTATACAGGTTAATACATCTTTATTTGCCTAGGACTCATAATGACCTAAGACTATAGGAATATTAAATATACATTTATCATGAACAGAGCTAAACTAGTAACAAGGTGATTGCCATTTGCAAAGCTATCACATGAACAGATTATTCAAAATTATCTTACAAATAAATCTAAAAGATCATTGTTTACCTTGTCAAGAATTGCCTGGGCCAGATCCATGAATGCCTTTTCTACATTGATGTTGGACTTTGCACTTGTTTCTAAGAATGGAATACAATGTTCTCTGGCGATCTGTAATGATGAAATTTAATCTAAAAGAACAGCTGCAGAAAAAAAAACGTGCTGCAAAAATAAGCCAAAATTTCACTAGCCTGGCAACAGAAAAAATCAATGCATCCTATGATTTTATTTACAGATATAGGTGTTGTGTGTATGTCACAATATTTGTAAATGGTTGCACAGAATGCCCAACTTACTGCGTCTCCCCTTTCCTTGGGCACCTGTCTCTTGTCATCCATATCACATTTGTTACCCAGAATCATTTTCTCTACATCTTCATTGGCATGCTGAAACAATAAACATGTTAGTAATCAAATTCAAAGGCTCTTTTTTAATCAAAAATTTTCATTGCTTCCCATGCTGATTGGAATTGCGAAAATACTTACACTTCCTTTTCAAGATGTATTATAACAAGTTTTCATTTCAACAATAGATTTTGGACTTACCTCATCAATGTTTCTAAGCCACTTTGAAATATTTTCAAATGTCCTGGCATTGGTAATGTCATAGACTAGCATGATTCCCATGGCACCTCTGTAGTAAGATGTGGTGATTGTGTGGAATCTCTCCTGACCAGCTGTGTCCCTGATATAACACAAGACGTTTATCATATCTGTTGAAAAGTTCATAATATTGTTAAGTGTTTAAAATTATGTGACCGAAAATTTTTAAAGACCAAAAAACCGAGTAATGCATATTTCTGAAAAACTCAATAGTACTTTCATATTAGAACTATTCAAAACTTATCAACCTAAAGTAAAACATCGGCAGATGAGTTTTGGTAATGCTTAAACCATTTATCTTAGTTTTAATAAATGACCATGATATGATATCTTCATCAAAATGAGGGCCACATGAATGCTTAAAGCCACCTAATAAAAATGTGATCTATTTGCTTGTATTTAAAAATGAACATGGATTGTATTAAGTAGCATGTGGTTATATTAACCCCATTTAATCTATTATAGCTCTTAGTTTGCAGCTGAATTAGTTATCTACTTAGATTTTTCTCTAGAGCTTGTCATGATATGAATAATATTATATCAATACTCAATGATAAAGCATGTTGGAGTCATTGTGGAGAAATATGCCATTCCACACTTACCATATTTGAAGTTTGATCTTCTTTCCTCCTAATTCAACTGTCTTTATCTTAAAATCAATACCTAGAAATAATACAATAGATAGCATACACTTATCTAATACACAAAATATCTTTGCTCTCTAAAGCAAGTGCACCCAGAGGTTTTCATCCCCAATGGCAACAATGGTTGTCAGGTTTCACATACCAGGCAAATTAGCTTGTTTGCATGATATGAAAATCAGTTCCACCTAAACATCTACACAAACAACAATAACTATAAACTTTTCTTTATAAGCCATGATTCTACTCTTCACATCTTAAAAACAAACAATCTTTTTTAAAAACACATTCTGTGGCATATACAAAATACACCCAAAATATTTAGCTATCACATTCATCTGTTTAAATCCTGTTGAACTCATGCTGAAATATTGTGAAATACTTGTCGAGAAATTAGCTATTTATCTTTAAATTGATACAGCAATTGCAGTAAATTTGAAAGGGTCATGCATAGGGCACAGGTTAGCTATTCCTCCTTACTGACAAGTGGTATTTTGAGTTTGAAAGAGAGTGACACTGGCAAACTTGCATAATTAGTGACATGACATTGATAACACCTTTTATATACTTCTGAAATGCAATTTTATACAGTAAACATTTATGGACCCTTTTTCCCCTGCTACCTATCTATGTCAGACCATGCCATCATGGATATCAATAATTAAGTGTTCTATTTAGACATTCATGACTATATCTCTGCAAATGTGGTTAATGCTGCCCGTGCTATTTTAAGGCATCTGTAGTATCTGTGCCATTATTGATTCAGAAGCCAAGCATGTAATCCTGCTGCTTAATCTTTATTACCAGATACCAGACAGATCAGTTCAACACCTTGTCTGTTAAAAACATGGCTGTAAAAACTACTCTCATATCCTTTAATTCGGTTGTTTATATTGAGGAAAAAAAAAGGATAAAACAGGAAAGACTTTCAAATCAACAGAAAAGGAAATGCCCAAAATGAAAAGAATTTAATTTCATAATTAGCATTCTCAAATACCAAAATGAGAAAAACAACAATCAGTATTCCAATTAAAACTTCGGGCATTTCCTGTTTGTATCAACACAAATGCATCTCTGTAACACTTTATAAACATACTAGTTCTTGATTTGAAATTTGCTTTTAGCTTCTTTACTAAACAAAAAGTCACTTTTAAAAGTGACTTTTGGACATGCCATGAAATGCTATGCTATATTGATGGCTAACAAGCAATGCCTTCAAGGTTTTCATTTTCCACATAATTCAAATTTCAATTATGTGAGGACTTTGATCAATTTATCTGCTATTCAAAGAACTGAATTTTCCAATTCATACACTGATTTTGTATGTTCATCCCTGTAATTACCTCAACTCTTATTATATGTGAGTAGTCAGTTGTACTTAAAGATTTTCTTTATAAAACCATAAAATGTAACAATCATTCAGTAAATCATCCAACTAATCTAGAAGAAGAAAAGAGACATTGATTTCAGGCATCACTTTCTGGAGTGCGTGTAATTTGATGTGAAAAAATCAAATATTTATAATGGTTGGAGCATTTTTACAAGTTATTTTATGTTAAACTGATTCCAAACTATATACAAGCTGGGTAACAACACACATCTTGACATGGAGTGGTATTAATGCCCTTGATGGTTCTTTAAAAAAAAATTATTAAAAAGACAGACAATCTCCAACTGGAAAAAACGGTAACTATGATCGCACAGTAGACACACTCTGGCAGACTTACTATCACTATTTGCTGTTGTATTGTAACTCGGTTTTCTGGTCGCAATTCCCAGTGACATAAATGAACTTGAAGCACACCCCACAGCAGAAAACAAATTTTACAAAATGAATACATTTGGGTATATCTAACGTAACACGTATTAACTTATCAAAAGGTGACATGATCTATCATCGTTGTAATCTATCATCAAAATAAAAACCTTTCTTTTTTCAAAAGTGAGAAAACTCTTCACCAGATGACTCATACTCATTCTTCAATTTTGACACTATGCCATGGTCCCTTCGTTTTGACTTTGTTTCACTTCCTATTTCTTTCAAATGCATCATAACCATGATGCCAACTCACCTATAGTTGATATAAAAGTCGTATTGAAAGCATCATCTGAAAATCTGAACAATAAGCAGGTCTTTCCCACTCCAGAGTCCCCTATCAGTAGGAGTTTAAATAGTAAATCGTATGTCTTCTTTGCCATTTCAAATTTTCATTCCAACTATCATGGCCTCTCACACCTTGTACCTATATGATGGGATGGGCAGTTTTTACTTTGACCAAACTGCCAATAAATGTGTTGGATTCTTATGTAAAATTTAATTTTTATAGTGAATATATGTAAATTTTACAATATATACTAACATATGTACATTTATATTAGGATGTTTAGCAACATAAAATTATTTGTTATGAACTAGGGTGAACATCCGGGTTATCCGCCTTGGCTAAAAACAACCAATAGACGGCGTGTTTCAAGAGGAGCGTTTTCTTAGCGTGATCAGAGTCAATATGCATTTACATATTTTACTTATCATTTTGACCCCCCCCAAAAAAAAAAAATAAATAAATAAATAAATAAATAAATAGATAAATAGATAGATAGATAGATAGATAAATAAATAAATCTTTCCAGAAGTACTGTCACGAGTAAAGTTTTCGTACTTTCTAACTACCCTCTACCAGGGCGACTGATAGATTTTTGTCATGACTTCAGCCCAAAATGACAATCTATCTAGCTAGAGACATATCTGTGAATATCTGTTAAAATCTATCAGTCGCCCTGGTAGAGGGTACTTTCTAACCATTGCTTCACCAAAGGTACATAATAACCGGGCGTCGGCGGAGCGTGGATTTCCAGTAACACATATAAACCACTTCAACTAGTTTCTCATACGATTCAAATAAATTCGACGTGCCAAGGGATAAACTGAAAAAAACACTCCACCAGCCATAAAAAAGCTTTAGACTGCTCCTTTCCTTAAATTTTTGGTTAGAATTTTAACCTACTTATGTGACCACTTTTCTGCGCCATTAATCAGAAAGCTAGCAGAAAAATTATTTTAAATATCTTTTTTTCGGGCAATTTTAAACAATGTCTTTTTGTTTATTCTCTTAGTTGTACTATTTGGACCCATATGTTGGCATTTGGTTGGCTTTTGTGGTAAAAAAATGGCAATCAGCGAACGTTATTCCCTTTGGTTGGTTCACGTTTATTTTTTAATTCGCGCTAAAAAATACCTGTACAAAGGTATTAATTTTTAGACGCTTTAAAAGATGTAGCATACTTTGGGGATATAAACAACAGAAGAAAAATAGAAATAAAAAATCCAACAAAAACTTAAAAACCAATTTTTTTGCGTTTGTACAGAAAATATTTACTTTAAAACCTATTTAGCAAAAAAAAAAAAAAAAAAAAAAAAAAAAAAAAAGTCCATATAACAATTGATGTGGTAGTAGCCTACCCGTATTTTAAAAATAAATTTGAGCTGAGTTCGGTAAGTTTCAGCCCCCCCCCGCTCTTTCATATTTCAGAGTATTTGCCATAAATCGGGCCTGCACCCGTTCATACGTGTTTTAAATGACAAACTCCAGTAATATTGTGGCGCATAAACCTTATATGAATAAACATAAAACTTAATATGTGTGGGAACCGCAACAACTAAGCTAACTACGGAACTCTTTTTAATTTGCAAATCGTCATTGCAATGTTCCGTTTCGTTCGGCCTTTTTTCAAGTGCGTTCGATGAGTTGGTCTTTGAAACCCTGTCGTTTTCGGTTGCCAGCCGGTGGCCAGTAGGCTTCCATGAATATGACAAGGACCCAAGAGAGCTGATGAAGTCGTTTTGATGCAGGTTATGAAAAAAAAACCGAAAAGACTCATCCTGGGTTTCAGAGGATGCTTGAAACGGCATGTTCATCGGGCTAATTATACATAAAACGTTAACGTTATAACACTCATTTTCAATATATAGGTCCATTTAACTTTTTTGTTTTATGTAAAGTAAGAGAACGGAAGACTTGTTTTTCCCAGTGGAATTTTACTGACATCAGTCCAGCAAATGAAGAAAAAAATTAAAAATAATTACTAGATTTATTCGTTCTCGCATAAAAAAAGTAGCTTGTGGCAACTTTCGCGGTGTCACCGGGTACCTTAAAAAATGAAAAAACCTTCGTTGCGTTTTTTTAGTGCAGGTCACCTTTTTTAGTTGTTTGCAGTTTTTGTCATATTTTAGCCATTAATAAAATCTTCAATTAAGTTAAATCCAAGATTAGCTAGATGCTAAATGTTTTACACGAAACACGGCAAATCCGTATTCTCTTAAAAAGTAATTTCCAAAACTTCCTTACTGGGCATTGTGAAAATATATTCTTGAGGTTTAGGACAAATGTGTCGCTAAAATTAACGCACATCTCGTAATACCCCTTTAGCGCAATTAAACTTTTGTTAGTAAATGTATAATTAACTTCGTGCAAATTAAAATAATATTCGTTGCTAAAATACTGACTTTTCCTCACTAATTAAGAATTTTTTCTATACTACTAAGGTATGAATTTTAAATTTTCCCATGATTTACAAAAAAAAGCTAGATTTAGCATTTTCTGTGAGCAGATCGAGATTCACAAAAAGTAGAAATCGCAAATACCTACGGTATTTTTCACTTTTCTGTTTTCTTCAAATGGACCTATATATTGAGAATGAGTGTGATTTTCTGGCTTTTCCTGGCATAAGTCCCTATCCTTGTGCTGAATTAAAAATAAAAAAATATGGTCTATTTATTTGTTCACTTACATGTTTACTAAGCTTACAACAGCCTGGATATAACAATTTTGACGAGACTGTGTGGAGTGTTCTTTGGTATACGCGCCATCTTTCGGACTGTTTTTAAATTACAGCCTTAGTATCCAATATGCAAATGAAGCAAATAGTTATAAACAACATGGAGTCCATGGATTCGAGAAGGTAAGATTGATACCCTTCCAATAAAATGTGTTTTATTACTATTTTAAGGGATAGAGAAGTGTTGTTTGGACTTGGAAAGGTTATTAAACAGTATGGCAGCATGGAAAAGGTAGATTGTGAGGGCTTTATTGTGGAATTGTGATAGAATATACTTGAAAAATGTTGAAATTACTCTACACACGGTTTGGGTCACAAACTAACGTAGGAAGACAAGAAACAACTAGTTGCCAGGCTAGGTTAAATGTTTTGAAAGTTGAAACATCGATGTCAAGCGCTGAATAATGTGTTTGCAGGGTTAATTTATTACCGTGTGTGTCGAATTGTGAAAATTGTGTTTTTTTTTTTTTTATTAGGCTGTATAGTTTTTGCACGCACTCTGTGTGGTACATGTATAATTATATTTCTAGTATGTACATGTCTAACATAGTAATATGGTCTGGGTGTACCGTTCAAATAGGACTTGTCTGACTCTACCTAACTCTGTAACTTGCTGCCTCTGTGAAAGAATATTAAGATTTTGACTTATAGAACCCAATTGTTTTAGTTTGTTTAAATTCTCTGATGTCAGTTGTCATCTGATTGAAAAAAATATATAATATCCATGTTTTCTTTAGGAATAAAGCATACGTTATATTTATAACAGAAGAGTTATATTTTTAATATTTTAACATATATAAATCACATATATGAATAGTCTGTCCATAATGGGCATTTGTAGTCACATGACACAATTTCTCTTGACATATGCTACCAGTACATCATGGAGGGTAAACAGCATGCAAACGTTGAATCTGTGGATTTTTATATATTTCGGTATATCTTTGCTTGTTATTTTGACCCTAATTTTAGTGAATATTTTGTAATTTTTTCATACATATGGGGGGGGGGGGGGGGGTCCTTATGATATTATAGTGTATGTAGAAGTATTTAGCAGCTTTAGTTCAAGTATTTTAACTTATTTGACAGCTTTCAGTATGGGTACTGTAACCTATACCCTATAGATAGTAATAGATTTGATGAAGTATTTTTATTTATCCTTTCAGGGTGTCCATGGATCATCTTAAAGTTGAAGGGACTGTATAGCTATAAGCATGGAAGGAAAATCAAAAACATATTTGATTTCAAAGAAAAATATATACTGGACATTGTGCAATTGACAGGCACAATTATAGCAAAACAGAAAAAGAAGAAGACACATAATTTTATATGAAATACTGGAGAAATTTGGATAGATATCTATATAAACAGAGAGAGAAAGAATTTTTTAAAAAAATATTAGTGGGAAACACTAACTATTCCTCACAATGAATCGTTACAATATTTCAAAACAGCTTGGAGATGGGACATATGGCAGTGTATTACTGGCCACTGCAGCAGAGTCAGGGGAAAAAGTGGCTATTAAAAAGTAAGTGCTGTGCTAATTACCTCTCATTTGTCCTTTCAGATTTTTTATTTTGTTAGTAGAGTTAACTGATGTTATGTATAAATTTTACAAATTCATTAACTCCTTCTTAATTTAAACTGTATTTATGCCTTTTCATTGGTTTTTTATTTGAAATATCATTACACCAGTAAGAACTGATATAAGCCAGTTGTTGTAGGAAAAGCTACATAGAATAAAATTATTATTTTGCTTTTAATCTATAATGGTGAAATTGTTGACTGATGTTATCTTATTCTCTATATCAAGTATTTTGAAGCACTACAGATGTTGTTAATCCTGTACAATCCTTTTTTATATAAATTCAGAATGAAGAAAAAGTACTACTCGTGGGACGAATGCTTAAATCTAAGGGAGGTCAAGGTAAGTGATAAAATTGAAAGATTTTCTTTTTTATAAAGTTATCACTGCATTGGTTTTTCCCTATATGTCATCATGTTTGTGTGTACTCTTTTTTTTTTTTGAACCCATCTTATACGTTTGTAAGTATTTTTGAAAAAGAGCATTCAAGCATTCTGTGGCTTTGATGAGAAAATGGATTTTTCCACGGGATAATACATCATGATTAGCTGCATTGGAGCCAGAGATATGGTGATTTACCTGAAGCTATTTTCATAATTACCAGGTGTAACTTGAGGATTAATATAGATTGATTCTTGGATACCTTGAGTGGTGTTTGTTATGGAGACAGGGTTTACAGCTGATTAATTTTCTTCTTTTGCTGTGAGATAATTTTTTTTTTAATTTCCAATTTTAGAATTTATTATACTTTTTATGTAAAGTATTTGTGCACAGTATGAATCATTGTGAATTTATTTGCCAATTCGTTTTTTTTTTTTTTTACGTCAGACGGATTAGGAGATCTACTGAAGCACTTATGGATAAGATTAAAAGACTAGATATTAGACATTTCTCTTGATGCTATTATAATGAAATAATGGAATAATGGCTCACACAACAACAAGATGCTCCTTTGATGGTTGACAGTTTTTTAGACAGAGTTGTATAGCCAATTGTGCATCATAGGTATGCTGAAGGCAAAATGTAGGTTATTCAGTCTACCCATAGGTACATAGAAACACAAAACCTAATACCATTGGCAAACAGATAGAAGTCGGCATGAATGGTGACCATTTTGTCCTTAGTTAACAGTGTTGACATGGTACCCAGGGAATTAATGGGTGGCAAACTATCAAAATTCACTTTATCATGCCCAGTCTGACCTTACTTTGTGTCACTGCTTCAGTGCTTGTTTAATTTTAATTCCTTAAAGCTGGTGAACCCACTTAATTGTAGGTTTAGCATGATTACTTAATTTACCACTTTGTTAATTTTTTTTCAAAAGCACTTGAATCAATTTATATATTTATCATTAATGAAATACATGAAAAAATCCATAAGGTAGTTGGTGTGTGTGTGTGTGTGTAAAAATATTATTGAAAAATTTATTTACACTAAATGTGTTTTGATATTTTGACATATTGATAGCATGTTTTATGCAGTAATATTTTTTGTTCTTTCAGTCCTTACGAAAGTTGAACCATGCCAATATAGTCAAGTTGAAAGAAGTAATCAGAGAAAATGATCAACTGTTTTTTGTTTTTGAATTCATGAAGGAGAATTTATATGACATGATGAAATCGAGGTGAGAATATATTAAGAATAGTGTATTGCAAACTGTAATGATGCACTGGTATTGGTATTAGAAAGCAATATATGTTATTATGTTTCATTTTGAACAGTCAGTTTATAACATGACTTTTTATTGATTATTCAGCTTATTTGTGCTGTCGCAAAAAAGATCTTTGTTCAAAGTATAAGAAAATCAAACATTCGAGAAATATTGATCATAAACTCCATTGAAAATATATCCCTTTATAATAACAAGTAGGTCAGTTATAAAACAACCCGTTTTAAAAGAAACAAAAGGTAATTTGATAAAGAGTAAAATACATTATTCTTAGTTGCCTGGCACCTTCAACACCATTGGGAATTGTTTTTTTCCACCAACTACTTCAATCAAAGTGTTTTAATATCGGACAGCAACATCACTCACTGCATTGATCGGCTGGATTTGCAGCACATTAACCTGTATGTGACACACACACATGCACACAGTCTGGCAAATCAATATCTGCTCAATTGGAAATTGTATTAGTGTTGTCAGTGTCAGGGGAGACGGTAGGCAAAAGGGTGCTGGATGCTTGCTCATACATATTGATACCTGTCTGGTTATTTACCTGTATCCAAAACTCACAATAACAGTTACAACAGTATGAGTGATATATGAAGACAATCTTTTGTTTAATGTTTTGGTGGATTGAACACACACTTGTTGAATTTTTAAGTTATATCTGTCAATTTCAATCCTTCCCTGTTAGCAAAGCAACTGCAATAAGTGTGAAAAAAATTAACTTCAGTATTATCAAAGATAAATCATACATTGCTATCTGAGACACTTAGTATTCTGCTAAATGTCAGCTGGATATATGATTCAAGTAAATGATTTTACATGATGTGTTGTGTTTTTTATTAACACTGTATGATATACCTATTTTCTGTGAACTTCCCAGTTTTGGCTTATTTGTTTTTACTGGAATGATCAGTGCTACCCATCCAGCTTTTTTCTCTTGATTTTTTTTTTGACTTATGACCTTTGAAATCTTAATAGTAACATTTTTCTTTTACTTTTTCAGAGACAAACTCTTTCCTGAATCTGCTATTAGAAACATTACATATCAGGTGATGCAGGGGCTTGCTTTTATGCATAAACATGGTAAGATATTTCTTTGTTTCTGCCTGTCTTTCTTCGATTCATTTATTTTCCTTTTTTCATTTTTCTACTTTTTCAAGGTAAGCTTATTGAGAAAATTGAGTACGACAAACAGTCTTATCCAGTCTATTATGAATAAATATTGAAGTAGCATAAATCTGTTAAATGTTGCTCTTTTTAACAGGCTTTTTCCACAGAGATTTAAAGCCAGAGAACATTCTGACCTCAGACCTAGATTTAGTTAAAATAGCAGACTTTGGCTTGGCCAGAGAGACACGGTCACGGCCACCTTACACTGACTATGTGTCCACTAGATGGTAAAAATGATGTCTTTGTATTCAGTGTGTGGCATGGGCTAATGCATAGTGTGTGTTGCACAGTAAAGGGAAATGGTTTCACATGCACACTGTGAGTCCCCAGGGAATGAAAATAATTAACCATCCCCAAGGCTTTGGCAATCAGCCAGCATACGTCTTTTTGGTTTTTGTGGAAATTATTGTGAGCATGAGAGACTGCTTCGCTTTACAGATAATGAATTAAAAACCGGATTAAGTTGGTTGCATGTCTATGATATGACCACAGCAAATCAATTACAGTAATTACTGAAAGTCCCAGATGGTTTCAGTGTGTGATCATACTCAATGAATTTTTTTGCTGATTTCAATTGCCATGGCTACCATCCTTGTTTACTGTAAACAAAAAGTGGTCGTAACTAATGCTGAGACATGCTCCCAACAACACTCGGTGGCACACATGGGTTCATGTGGTGGGTTGCAATTTGTGTGCATGGTGCACCTTATAATCCTTGCTTTATAACTGTCCAGGTTATTTCCACCGAGATATGAAACCTGAAAACCTCCTATGCACGGGGCCTGAACTGGTAAAAATTGCGGATTTGGGCTTGGCCAGAGAAATCCGCTCCAGACCTCCCTACACAGATTATGTTTCTACACGATGGTTAGTTTTTCTTTTTTTTTGCTAACAATACTAATATTTGTATATGGTGCAAGCTATGATTTATATTTATTGATTTTTAATACTAAGCACTTACTGTAGGTGTTGGGGTGATGATAAATAATACAAGAAACTGAACTGACCTTATCAGGAAAAAATGCTTGGTTGTAGCCATGGCGCCGCAGCAGCTTGGTTTTGTAACCTAGCACCTTGTGTACTTGCTGTTGTTTCATATTGTCATTCAGATTTTGAGAATCTTGCTTGATATAATAGTTGGAGTTTGAAAAAAATTTGTATGCAAATGAAACATTTTTCTTTTATTTTTATGGTATTTATGTACTACCAATATTGTAATAGTTGTAATGAATTGTTTTCTGGTTACAGTTATATTAACATGAGAAAGTTTCCAATATAAGTCATTAAGCATATGGCACACTTTGGCAAAGTATTTCAAAATTTTCTTACCTAAAGAGAACTGAAATATAAGTTATCACTGTACATGCTAAAAAAAAAAACCTCACCAAAATATGGTTCAAATATTCAAATCGAAAGTATTTTTTCTGTCAGGTATCGTGCCCCAGAAGTCCTTCTCAGGTCCACCAATTACAGCTCCCCTATTGACATGTGGGCAGTTGGGTGTATCATGGCAGAACTGTACACGTTACGCCCTCTTTTTCCTGGAAGTAGTGAAATTGACGAGATTTTTAAAATCTGCTCTGTCCTGGGCACGCCAACAAAGGTTTGTATTAACCTGAAATTGTAATTATTCCTTAGATGTCAAAAAAGTTCAAACTAATTCATATCTGTTGTATTTTTGCCCTGATTTTTATAAGATTTTATAAGATTATAAGATTTTTATAAGATTTTATAAAATCTTTTCTAATGTATGTTAATAATTGCCATTTATCATACTTAATGAGATTCACTTTTTATAGTTGTTAATGAATTTTTTTGCCCGTGATTCATTCAGATGGACTGGCCAGAGGGACATCAATTAGCAGCAGCCATGAACTTCAGGTGGCCACAATGTGTTCCCACCAATCTTAAGACACTTATCCCAAATGCTAGCAATGATGCTATCAGTCTCATGAGAGATCTCTTGCTCTGGGACCCTAAGAAACGGCCAACAGCGAGTCAGGCACTTCGATATCCTTATTTCCAAGTTGGTCAGAATCTTGGAGTTAATACAACACAAACACCGCAACAGAGGAACACTGTGTCTTCTCATCAGGCCCCCCAGCAAGTGCACAGGCCTTTACAAGAGCAGAAACAGAATGTGTTACCTGCCATACCTAACCAAGCACAGAAACAGACAACAAATGTAAGTTTGTTTTTACATTTGTTTTGACCAATGCACCTAAATGTATTCATGATGTGAAGATGTATGCATTTTGTATTATGCTTAAAAAAATTATTACAAATAATGGAACATTTCCAAAAATTATTTTACTTGTGTTTTCTGAAGTGTTGAAGTCAAATAATTTTTTGGTGTTTTCCCATTGAGCATGTTTTTATTTTATTTTATTTTATTTATTATTTTGCAGGAATTTACTACAACTAAAAAGAGTGGTACATCACGGAAGCGCTGGGGTGCTGGTCATGACAGCTGGGATGACTGGGATGACATGGACTTTAGTTCTAGTATAAACAAAAAGCCATTGGCTCATGTAGGAAAGAAACAGACGGATGATGACTTCTTGAGGTAAATAATGGTGAATGGTGTCTATGGAAATGTGCACAAGATTAGTCCTCATTAAGGCTAGTTAGTAATGGCGGGTGTAAACCGGACAGTTTTTTGGCATGTTTGTAATTTTTCTCATGTGCGTTAGCCAATGCCATCAGCAACATTTATAATATAAACTGTTGTGACAATTTAATCTTGCATGTTAACAATAAAGATCGATAAAGTAAGTTTTCTTTTGGTAGATGTTTTCAAACCACTGCTTGAAGGAGGTGAATATTATAGTTTGGTTTATTTGTGCATTGAAATTCTAAATAAAACAGTTGAATATTATATCTATTCATACTATGTGTATTGCAGTAGTCTTAAAGAGAAGCCTGTCCACAAGCCAGTTGGTGCTGTTGGTAGAATGGGCTCTGGGAGATCCTCAGCATCTTCAGCAAAGCAACATTACTTGAACAAGGCCAGGTATCTACCAGGTAAGGTAACTGACAGTAGTAATCAAGCTATGCCAAAACTCATTTGTTATCACCATCTTGGTGTAATAGCCAGAATATGTGTAAAGTTGTAAAGAAGTAGCACATTGAAGAGTCTGACCATTTTCTTAAGGTGTTTGGGAACAATCAAAAATAAAGATTAAAAATATGTAAAGCTTAAATAGATAATCTAACTTTAAAGCAGTATTCACCATTTTACTTTCTCTCCCCTAAGGTATCAACACACGAGAAAGTGCCAAATACAGTGCCTCTACTTGGGGGACAAATAAAGCCAATGTAGGGACCATGAACATTAACAGGACAAATAATGGTAAGTAACAACAACAGTGACTGCTGGGTTAAACAAGCTAGGTGCTGTACAGCAAAAGCAATGTTCACGTGTTAAAGGTTTTTCTATAAACTTATGCCTTTGATATATACCTTTGATAGAAGTATTACATGCAAAAAAAAAAAAAAAATAGTAATAATAAAAAACTATTTTGATGTGATATTTCAGGTATTGTTTGTCATGTTGTTTGTGTCTTTATTTAATTTATTTTGGATTGCTTTGACGTGTCTTTTTTAAACGGTGTATTACATAATGGATAATTTAATTAATTTCATTTTGGTGTCTGTTCTGCTTATGATGGTTGCACCTTTTTGTTTTTCTTCCTTCACAGCTAATGCAGGGGGCACTACAACAGGCTATGTCCCCTCCTTCTTGGGCTCTGCAAATAAAAACAGTGAGTCATGCCTTTTTATTTTGTTTTAGTTGGCACATTTTTGGTTAAATGCCTTTTATATTTAGTTTCTGTGCATATCTCCTTAATGTTATCCTCTAGCTCATGATTTACAAGGGTAGCATGCTCATTTTTCGTGCTAATATTACCATGCTCAAAATCCTGCCTGAAGTTCAGGATTGATTTGTAAATCAAAGTTGATTAATAAAGAGGACTTTTGAATTGCCTGATTTTAATACACGTTTCTTACATTGATCTCTTCCTAATTCTTGTTAACCCTTATTTTTTTTCAGATTATGGAGCTGGAGGCTGGAAAAGACAGCAGCCCACAGTGTTACCGTCACTTAATAAGAATTCGGCAGGTGTCCGGTCAGGGCAGCAGGTGCAGGTCACTGGAAGGACGGACTGGGCAGCTAAGTAAGGACACGCTGCTTGAATGTTGTTAAATATTATATTAGGAGCACAGCGTTAGCTTGTAAACAGCAAAATAAATTGAAAAGTTGCATGTTACTTACACTGCACATTTTCAGTTTTCCCTTTGATATCGCTAGATGACTTGTAATGTGGTTGGTAATTTAAAAATGCCATCACCATTCCCCCATTTTTGAAGGCAGTTCTTTGCATTATTACAACAGGAA
Organism: Lingula anatina; assembly: GCF_001039355.2. Next base: position 226,523 of record NW_019775380.1, read on the forward strand.
TTGAGACATCAATCTCATTGAGGTGTTACTAAACATCACTGTGGTATCTTTTACCCAGGACACTGTTCTACTCTTTCTTTTCCCTGAGTAAAATGTATGCTTTGCTCCTTTTCCATAATGTCATCATGTGTACATATGTGTACAATGTACATATTAACATTATTACAACTTTTAACAAAGATAACATTCAGAGGGTGATTTACCTTATCATTGTGTTCCCCATTGTTGTCTTGTCTTGTTTTATGTGTTTTTATAAGTCTGTGGTTGATATAAATTGTTGTGTGTTGTCTTCTCTCCAGCAGTCAGGATGAAGGTAAGCTGCTATCAGCCACATCCTGAATAAAAAACATTCTTAGCTTGGGTGATAGGGCTGTTTGCAGGTTTGATAGCTGTTCACATTGTCATCCCCACCCTCACCCTATGACCGAGTTATTGAGAGTGTGAACCATCTGTGTACAGACATTACTTTTCCACAGTCAACCTCACACCATGCTTTCTTTACCACGAATGAATTTTTCCCAAACAAATACTGCCTTGGGTGATCACAGTTTCTCTTTTGGTCATTTCTTTACCATTAAACAGAAGCATGTTTGTGGAGAAATTTTTTTGATTTGTGTGCAGCCTTTAAGTATTATATCCTGTACTGGTCACCTAATGTTTCAATCATGAACCCATCATTACCAGTCTTGTCTTCTTTGTAATCTGAACTTTAAATCTGCACACATTCAGTCACATGTGCAAACTTTCTGTCATCCTTGCACAGCCCACTTTTGCCATTCCAAATTCTTCATACAAGAAAAATAGTTTTACTAAATTATTGAGGAACATATATTCTAGCTCAAAAGCAATTCCTTCATCCTAATTTTCCCTTTTATTTGCACTTCACATTTTTCTTACACATTACATAATGTAAATGTATCTTGATGTTAATGGGGCAGACCTTGAAAATAGTTATGGCAATTTTATTCTTCTTTCACACTTGTGGAGCCAGGTTATATTTATTTGTGTGTGGCCATGTGTGTGCAGAGAATTTGGTGGGGGGACTTTTATTATGTGTCTATCCAAAATGTGTTTAATTTTGTTAGCTAGACAAACTGACCAAAATTTCTTTCTTTTTAATTTCAGATACTTGAAGTGATTCTATAGATGTCTGTAAAGGCTGTTAAATTGATCAGCAAACCAGAGGAGAAAAATCTTTAAATGAAGAAAAAAGAATCATGAACTCTGCGATTTGCAAAGAAATATCTAGCTTATGACAATCGAGCAGTTTTATGAAAAGACAGATTTAAAGAACATGTTGTGTAAGTCCAGTTTTAAGTTACATTAAGGAGTCCTACAAGACTAAGTGCACGTTTGTTGATCATATATCAACTGCTGTTATAGGAATGGTACAGAGATCTTGTTAATTTTATGTACATATAGAATCTGAACAGATCTTTGATGGTGTTCCTCATTCATTGTGGATCATATAATGCATCAAATATTTATTGACATTATGAAATTTCTCACATTGTTCATTTCAAGTTTGTTTTTAAATATCAATCATCTTTGCAATGTATATATTATAGCTATATAAGCAGATATTTTACAACTAAAATAACATGTTGTACTGGTTGTATAAATAGTTTTTCTGAACTGTACAATGTAGTTCATATTAATGTGCGACTTTATTTAATGATATGACATTTCCATGACTAGTGATGACTTTTTGTCAGTCTGCTTCATGAATATCCATTTGATTCTTCAATTTAACTTTCCCTCCTATTTTTTTAATTGCCTTTGAATGTTTTAGATCTTACATGTTGCTATGCTTTAGCTGTAAAATTGCTTTTGGAAAACATAATAACAGTCAGTCAAAATCAGATATACCAGTGGAAAAAATGCAGAAGCACAATGTATCTTAAAAATTGATCTAGAAAGTGAATGAAAGATGACCCATTGGACATCAGCACTGTACACCCTCATTTCAGGATTTGTTCATAATGATTATTCATATTTCATTTCTTTATGACTACTGACTATAAATATTTTTAATTATTATAATTGCTTTACTGGCCTAGTTTAGGATGTATATTTGTCATGCAGTCAACCTGAACAGAGAATTTTTTTAAATTCATTATTTGAAACTTGGAATGTACCTGTCATGAATGCAATATTACTTGCTTGGTTGTAGTTTACCAAATGATACATCTCTGTATATTAAAATTACAGAATAAATCTCTTATTGTAAATTTATCCAGAGTTTTTCAAGTTCCATTTATAAGATCATGTATAAAACATGCCAATTTTAGTCATACAAATGAACTTTTTGTAGTTTGGTATGTCATTTTATAACACTTTAGTACATTTCAAAAGAGGCAATCTTGGGAAGTGACACGAAAAGAAAAAGTGCAGTGCTTGATTTCCTGGGATAAAATGATTTATTGGTTATCTAGATATGTACAGAGAAAAGATTGATAGTCACCTCTTCCACAAATATTTACAATTGTCATCAATAAATCCCCTCAAGTATATATAAACTTAATCTCTCTTAGAGAAATAATTAAATAATAGCTTCAAAAAATGTTACAATGAAATATGTAGATTCCTATCAAGCATCAAAAGAGAAACATGATAACTTGATTTCATTGAAAAGGAAACAAACTGGTAGTTACTATAGAAATCCTAATATAACCAAGTAAGTGGTTGAATTGTTTAGACATGTCCTAAACTGACACCCACTACATAAACCAACCAATTCCTTTATGCAAAACTACGAGCAGAGACCTCGAGATAATCTAGAGACAGTTTATTGCACAATGGTTCAAAATACCAGTAGTACTCCCTTTACATATTGCTATAATTCATATAGATAGAAATGGTATAATCAACCAATGAAAAAGATTTGTTTTGTAAATAAATGTAAAACATTATCAGTTTTCTCCCAATAAAATTAAAGCACATTCTCACTGATATTGATGATTCTATTTAATAGGTACTGCTTCTACTTCCACAACTGTGAATGCTGTACATACTAAAATGTATATACATGTGTGCAGCATAATTCCAATTTAAGACACCTCTGCATAAAGATTTAAGCAGTGAAAGGCAAAAACAATGGAAACTGAAGCACTTCTATCTTCCTTTCCAGATTAAAGAAGTCTAATCACATACAAGCACTCTACGTCCTACTTGAGCAGTCTTGTTCCTCTTTTCTATATACTCCATATGATATCTAAATTATGAAATGCCAAGCTGGCAATATGGCGAAAAAGTCTCTGTAAAAACAAGTTGGTGTTGGCCTAAGCACCTTTTTCAAGCCACCAATGACCTATAATTCAACAGTCTTCTTAAACATGACGATGCTATTGTATATCTTCAAAGCTGGGCCAAGCTTTATGTTCATAATTTTCACAATATCTGCCTGATTCAGTAATAGGAAGGCTTCGCCATCAATTTGCTGTAAAACGAATATATTAAACTTGTTACTTGATACAAAGCACGCCCATTATCACATAAGTACTGAATAAAGACAATATGTAGCAAATAATTCTTAAGTGTTGGTCCACTGCAAATACAATATAAGTTGTAAGTAGTTAACATTAAATAAATGAAGAAATATACAAAAGCTTATGACTGAACAAAGCATCTGTACTTAAACTGAACTGTCGTACACTGTCAAAATGAACTGTGTAAAAAAACTAAAGCCCTCACCTCTTCTTTGAAGACATTAGCTTGTTCCATACATCCTGGCAATGTCCTGATGAAGTTGGCCACATCATCAATGCTCCACTTGGCCACCTGGCCCCCCAGGATCTTGTCTACACCAGGCAACAGTTTGGAATGTTGCTCCCAGCACAGGGGCATGTCTTTGTTGGGAGTAGGGGCTGACGGGGGCATAAACACTGACTGGTGGATACCCTGGTGGAGGGCATGCATGTCTGGAATAGAGGAGTAGACTTTATAAAGCAGGGCATCTCTGTAATGCCCTGTACGTGACTGAAGATTAATATGTCATTTTTACATTGATGCAGTGCACTCCTTTTACGTAGCTCTTAAATACACTCTGGTCTATTGGATAAGCATGTGAAACATAGCATTGGATGCATTCTACAACGTAAGTTTCATTCCCCTTTAAGAGTTGCTGTATTAAAATAATTAATCATAACTTATCCCAAAGGAGGTGTACCTTTAGGTTCTCTGTATTCCTCCTTCAGTAAACGCCTGTTTCCATGGAATTTATGCCTAAAACATCAAAATATACAATTATAATACATCTATATACATTTCTTTTCAAATTCATTCTAAAATGAGCCTTTCTCAAATTTCCAAGATAATAGCTAGCGACTTCTTTATGCATTAATACATTGCAAAAAATTAAATTAAAAAAAAAAAAAAATAAAATAATAATAATAATAATAATAATAATAATAATAATAATGCTTCCATTTTAATAAATTTCAATTTTAGAGCTACAATATTACTTTTTTCTTCCGCGTTTCCCAGGTATTTTGTTGTGCAGCTTTTTGTATGTAAGACGCACAGGTTGATAGTCATCATCCCTCTCGTATCCTGTTCCGTTCATCAAACCCTCTTCCTCCATTTTGATTCTGTTCTGTTCTGCCAGGGGGCAGCCAGAGATGCGGTGATGGGAGGTGTATTTGCCTGTTATGTGGCCAGAACTATCACAACCAGAAGTGGGGCACTTCCTACATGAAAGGGAATATTTGCATATTTGCGTCACTTCTTTATGAACAATTTGTCATTTCAAACCTGTCAATACCTTCAACCAGATTAATAAATTAGCAACTTAAAACAGTCTTGTAAATGGCAAAAGAAGTGTTTCAAAAAAAAAAAAAAAAAAAAAAAAATACTGATAATATACTGCTGCAGCTACTTGGCCAAGTATTAAAATGGCAAGCAATGGACATTTTTTTAGTGCTTCAACCATGAAATACAGTAAGCATAGCTGGTCATTTCTATTTGTTTAATATACATCTTTATTTACATGTAAACTGAAAGAGAGATGGCTACTGTTATACAAGTGTATAAGGGTGTTACACATCTTGTAGTTTTTTGTAATATTTTGTAAAACTATGTATATTTCTTTTCTGTGCTGGAAAAAACCATGAACATAACGCAGAATTTTTAACATAAGGGCAACTTAGTTAAACCTAACACTGTGCTTTTTACAAAAGTTGTTATTTTAATAATATACTGTTGTGTGAGTGAAACTCACTTTTCATCAGGAGAAATACTCAGTTTTCTGGCTTTCATCTCTGCCAGCTCTGTTCTCGTAGGTCCCAGTCTGTCTGCCAGTGCGGTTTCCTTGTTCATATTCAGATTAGAGTATGGACACCCAAAAGCACTGAAAGAAAAGAGTTCAGTAAATGTTCAAGTTTGTGCAACTGTGACAGTGTTCTCCCAAAGACCTTGGATTCATTTAAAAATAATTTTAAAAACCTGTTAATTTAATAGAGTAGTCATAAAATTTAACCACATAGAAATTATATCTCCTAAAGTACCTTTCCATTTGCAGACAAAAAACATTTCTTCATTTAGTACATAATAAAAACAGTTACTATAAGAGCAATTTTTAATCAGACAGAAATTTTGTTGTTCACAAATGAACACCCATGTTTCTTTCTGTACAATAACAGTGTATCACCCACCTGTGATGTCCAATGTACTTGGCTCCCTTGATGTGTCCAATCCCCTTACAGCCTGGAGTGGGGCACCCACTGCCATCTTCATTCACAATTAAGTCTGCAGGACCTAAAAATAGTTGAAAGTATCATAATAATGCACTCTAGCCATCTCTGTCCAACATACAAGTTATTTTCATTGTTAAGACATCACTGGTATGTCTAGTTATTAACTGCCATGATTACCATTTTCTAAAATCCCCACTTTAGCAAATTTATAACAAATCAATGTCTAAGTCAGAAAATATTAGCACTCTTCTTTATAAAAGTTTAATTTTTCTTTGAGTCCATAATCAATTCCACCATCAACTCACCAACAGGTGGCTGCAGTGGGTGTCCTGTCTTGCTGCACCAGCCAACAGGGTGTAAATCTGGGGAGTCATCGTCCACCCAGTAATCATACACATCAGACCAGCCATCAAAGTGCAGCTTTACACGGTAATCTTCAGCCTCAGCTACTGTAGCCACCCGTACCAAGATCGGGTTCCTCTTGTCAACTGCCTCCAGTTTGTAGCCAGCTTCAAATCTCAGAGGGGGACGCTGAAGTGTGACAATAGTGTCTTTTGACGATTCAGGGTTGCTCGGGTACTTAAAGTATATAAGTGAGGTTGCCCTAGCTGTAAATCTTAGCAATTACCATCTAGTAATACTTAACTTTTCATGGAAATCAGAATCCCTTTTCAAACAAAGAAAAATAAGGGACTAGTATCACTAAAATCTTTAAAGATGCTTCTAAATGACAATGGTATAACAAAAAGAAGGAATCATATATAATTTCATACTTATGCACACACATACACAGCCAACAGATGATCAGTTATTCCCAAACCTAGAGCAAACATTTTCCTACAATAGTAACCTGGTGATTCAGACTGGTGTTTTCTCTCACATATTCAAAATAAAAACTATGATCTAGTGCTAAGCATTCAAATCAATCTAATAATAATCTTTGTTGGTTCTAGAACATTTTAAACAAAGAAATGAAAAAATAAAATGTTAATACAGACATACAACAAGTCTTGCTACCATAATATTCTCATTTGCAGACATATACTTACAGCTTTGAATGCTCTAGAGGGAACTGGTTGGGATTTGGTTTGTCGTAAATAATCCTCCCACGTGAAACTGGACACATCTTTACAGTCTGAATATTAGAGAAAAAAAAAAAAAAAAACAGTTTGTTGGGATCATTAGAAATAAATCCAAAATTCAAACCTAAAAAAATGTTCCATTTTCCCATTTGAGAAATTACAATTTCCTGTTATAAATTGTTTTAAATGTTTTTTCAACATCTAAAAATTTTTTTTTAATAATTGATAGGGTACATTCCAGATAAATGGTGGAAACACCACAGAAAATGTGAGTTGAAGAACTAACCATTTGGTGGTGAGAGTGCCTTTCCATTCTCTTGACACCATCCCACAGGGTGAATGTAAGGGGAAGTGGGTTCACACCAGTAGTCATAAATGTCTTCCCAACCATCGAAATGGATTAGAAGACGATCGCCAACCACATCTGCCACTGTGGCAACGCAAGTTAAAGCTGTATTTTTCTTGTCTACAGCTTCCAGTTTTAATCCTATTCTGAAGCCATGTGGTGTAACAGACTAAGGTAAAGGAAAGAAATATGTCAAGATGTGTAAACGATACAAATAGCATTTTCAATGATTAGCAGTAAAGGCTTCTTAATGGCTTCTAGTCTAATATTTCATCTCATTTTTCTTCTTATAGCATTACAAGATATTGATTAGTAGCTTTGTTTTTTACATTGCCAATACTGAAAATTCTTCTGATTTGCCAGTGATGCTACACATTGGAGTTTAGCATGTTAAAACTGTATTATAACAAAAGCAATATCATTTTACAAAAAAAAAAAAGTTTTGGAAAGATATTGAAAAATTTTGAACATAACTGTATTCTAGGCAGAACAAATGATAATGAATAATTTATATCTGCACGTAAAATCAGACGTAAGCAGACATTAATTGAAAGAATTGACTGAAATCAACTAACATGCTGACAATATTCAAGTCTGCATAATGCCAATCAATGGTAACACCACAGTAAAATTGGCTGCAATCTGCAAATTGACTGACAATGCTCAAGTCCATGGAAGGAAGATTTTATAAGAATATGTGTTAACACAAAAATCCACTTACAGCTGCTTGTTGTACACTAAAAAGATGTTTTGGTGCCGGTGAAGCCTTGGACAACTTCAAGTAGTGATTCCAATTGAAAGTCTGTGGTGTAAATCCTAAATAGAACAGCATTGGTACATGTACTATAACTTCACATAATTAATAAGACAGTTATCAATCAGGATTACCTGTCAAATACTAAATAATTGACTCAAATTACCTTTATTCATACAATACATTACATAGCAAGGAAACTCAACCAGTGAAAACCAAAGAGTTACTTTTGTTCTGTTGTAATTGAGATCAGGAATAACAACAAGGATTTATTGTGGATTCACATTTATTTGTATCATATGTCTTATTTTTCACGGCAGTGGCCTAGTACTAAGTTTGTTTTTTTTTAATGTTCAACCATTTAAGAATGTTCAAATATTTTTGACTGGGAAAATACCAGATATTCAAGTCTATTTTGTCTCATTTCATTTTGAAAAAAAAAAAGAAAAAAAAAAAAAATGTTGCCTAGCTTTTACAAAACTAAGTTTTGACTTACCAAGCCCTGTTGGGTTGGTCATCAATGGAAAAAATGGAAAAGGACGTTAAGTTTTGTTTGAAATGAAAAGTTAATGCAACCCAACCTACTGGTTAGCTAAGAGGGAAAAGTAAGGCTAGTATAATACTGCGCCACTAATTGGTTCAAAGTTAATGTGCATGTTCCACCACACAAGCTCCACCAGAATTGGTAAAACAGAAGTGACTTGCATCGATTTTTCAAAACATATGTGCAAATTCACCACAAAATAAATTTTGTGCACAAAAAAAGGACAGTGGAAACAATGGTGTTCAAAGTCAACCACCAGCCATATTATTTCAACTGGGTTAAAAGTTGCTTATAAACAGAGGTCAGACCAATGCACCATATACAGAAGTGTCAAAAACCAACCACCTTGTATTTGGGCAATATAATGCCCATTTGCTTCACAGTGCTAAAAAATATAACTAAAACACTGCTATGTTGATACTTTATCCACTTTTGATATCAATGGCTCTGATACAAGAATAAATATGTTAAAATGGCTGACTAGCACATCATATAGCTTGAATACAGCTGCGCACAGTCCTTTTGCTTAGCCTAGCTAAGAAAACACTATAGTCAACATGAGAGACAAGCGAAGATGTGATAATCAAGGCTTAAATGTACCTTTAGGCGGCTGTAGTTCTTTGTCACTCTTCTCACACCATCCAGCTGGAAAGATCTCAGGAGAGTCTGCATTAGTCCAGAAATCATAGCATTCAGAGTAGCCGTCAAAATGGAGGCGTAGACGATAGCCGCAGACCTCTGCCACAGTCAGAACACTGTACAATGATGGGTGCTTGGGGTCAATGCCTTCCAGCTTCATACCAACTCTGAAGCTATTCTTATTTTGTGGAAAAGCCTGTGTGGATGATAGCAAGTGAAAACTTAACACTTCTACAACATTTCACCAATACCTCATTTGTTGATTTTTGAATATGCTGTATATCATGAAAGGTTGAAAAAATTCAATGAGGCAAGTCTTAGCCCTTTTAATGTAAAAGGTAACTATTGCAAAAGCAATAATTAGAGACTGATTCCACATTCTGATACCTACATTTACAAACAACCTATCTGGTGCAGCCACTGATCCTTCCTGCTCCATGTAAGTTTGCCAATTAAAACCCTTTTTTCTTCCTAAAAGCAACAATACACAAAAACTCTACTGATTAATACACCTCAGGGTGCAGTCTAAGTTCCAAGATCATGACATGTACTAATGCTGTAAACAAATGATTTAAACAAAAGGCATAACTGTTTAAAATAGTTTGCCATCAAAACAAACATTTCACATTTAATCATCCTTTGCCTCTTAAGTTGTTGAAACTGCAAGTTAAAGCTCTAGATGATGATAGGGCATACAGAGAGTTATTCACTTCAATATTAGGTTTAACTTGTTGAATGACTGCATCATTCTTTTGTTCCTGCTTACCAGGTCCATTCCCATTGGTCTTAGCAGCAACATTCTCTTCTTCCTGTCTCTTGGCAAATTTTGCTTGGGTGACAAGTTCCTTTCCTACACTAGCCATCATAGCCCTCTTCCTTTTCTTTAGCTTCAATCCTTCAGCGCTGTTTGCTTTGGGAATCAGCCCTTTCTTTGCAAGAAGACCTCTCCTAAAAAGACATTTAAATCTATGTTACTGAAACTGTTTAGATGCCATAATAAAAAATTTAGTTTGACTCTTCAAACCACAACACTCAATTACACAGCAATAGTCAAACCAATGCAAGATTCAATCTGAGATCAAAGAAGAAACTATTTAGTACATCAAAATACAATCAGTTCAGAGAAAAACTGTCATTATATGACTTAAAATGGGAGTTCACACATGAAAGCTCTGAATGGCAAAAATTTTTGGTCATGACAAGTAAAATTTTAAATTGATATTACAAGTGCAAAAGAGTTATTTAAAAGGGTCAGAGTTGTACAAAATTATATTGAGATTTAAGGACAAAATTTAAAGGCCAACAAAATTAGTTTCAATCGGGTAAGCTTTTAGCAACAATTTCACATTAAAAGTCTGAAATTTTGAACATTTCTGGCACTTCTTCTTAACTAGTAACTCAATCTTGTTACCTTGTTAAAGCATTTGGTTTCATGCAGGTATTACATGACAACATGGCACATTGCCGTATTCCAAACAAAGGTTGTTCAAGATGCACTTACTTGCTAGCATACATGCCCACACAAGACTTGCTACAGAATCGGCCAGAATTACAAAACTCACTGGCAATACCATAACAACCACAATTTTCACACCGACATATCTCATCAGTGCTGCTAACACTCAACTTTTCCTTGATGTCTGTAAATGAAAAGACAATATTGCTAAAAAAAAAAAAAAAACAATTTATATGAAATAATTAACAGCACATAAATTCAACACTGCTATCGTTGTTTGTCAATTTATTTACTCTTGAAGTATTGAATTTGCATATTACTTTCTGGGTACAGGAACAGTGGATGCTGACACTACAATTTGTCTGAATACCTTAGCAGCACAGAAAATATACCAACCCTCCAAGTCTTCAAACCCAGCATCCATCCCCTCTTCTTGTATTATGTCCTTCTTAAGATCCTCTCCCTCAACATCAACATCATCTGTCACTACTTCTAGTCCTCCAAATTCATTCATACGGAACTACCAACAAGAAGATTAATCAATAAAAGAAAATCCATATAAAGGGCCATGCAAAAGCAAAATATAATATACTATAATGTGGGCTGATTACTATTTTTGACACAACTGTTTATATCATCCACATCCAGAAAATGGTTTCAAATAAGATATATTTAACCATTTGATGCTAAATTTCTTTAACCAAGGGGTGATCTATGAAAGTATATATGAAAGTCGTGTCCTACCTTGAGGTCACTTCCAGGTAATATTCCAATCCCATTCTCCCACTTTAACGAGTCCATGGCATCAAAATCCCCTGGTATTGTATCTGTTTTGTTCACAGCACTAGCACCAGCAGTAGTTACATTAGTTGTTGTCATCTTATTCTCACTTTTCTCACCATTCTCTGGGGGCTCCTTTTTGTCAACTTTCACCTGTGGTTCTCCTATTAACTTTGACCCATCTGTACCGTCTGTCTGAGCACTAGGTGCAACTGTTGCCAGCCCAGTTGACGTTTCTGCTGTGATTGGTGCCACCGGTGCCACACTGACCTGTGGTGCCACCGCAGAGGTGGTGGTGCTAGTGGCGCTGGTGGTGGACACGATGGGTGATGGTGTCCTCTGCACCTGAGGAGCTATATTAGGTGCTAGGGGGATAGGCTGTGACTGAGCAGGTTGAACAGACACACTCTGGGCTGGCATCCCTGGTACAGCATTGGCCTGCACTGGCTTGGTACCACCCACTGGAGCTCCTGGTGCACTCGGTCTGATTGTATGGACTGGCTGCTGGGCCAGCACTACTTGAGAGCCTAGAATATAATGCGTTTTTAAATTTTTATGTTAATAGATGATTGAACCATGTTGTACCTGGATTCAACCTGCATAATTTTTGGAAAAAGAAAAGCATAACATTTAGACATTTTCAATATAAAAGGAATTTATGTATGCTGGGAAGTTTTCTCATTTGACAAAGATATGAAAAAAAGTCTCACTATTAATATTTCAAATGCGGTTATTTCTATTATTATTATTATTATTGTAAACCACCACAGATATACCCCTCACCTGGTGGATATCTGACATTGGGAATCTTTAGGTTGACCAGTTGGCCAGGCTGTAGTGATGTGGGCAGGCGGAGACCAGAAGTAGTCATCACAGGAGTCATCTGAGAACCCATGGTGGCTGAAAAGTTGAAAACATATATATTCCTCATAACCAGGATAACCAGGCATATTCAGAACATTGAGTCAGCTGGTGCATTAAAAATCCCACAAATAAGAAAACTGAAACCATACCTCTAGAGGCAAAATAAAAACAAATAAAAATTTATCACTATGAATGACTATCTAGTCTTAAAACATGCAGTGGGTGCTACAAAAGCACTCTACAGCCAAAAGATCCTTACCCGCCACCAAAGCAGTTTGAGGGATTACAAGGGGGGTGCCATCATCAGGCCTGGACATAGCTACCCCACTCCCACTGGTAGAGGGTCGAATATTGATGGCCCCTGGGGGGAAAAACCCAACACTTTTACTACAGAAGCCATAAAAGAAGCATAATATACAGGCACTTAACCAATGACTTAAAATGAGCATGTTTAGCTAAACCAGTGCCAAGTTGGAGAAAAGAGAGTAAAGGTTATCAATGTTGTAAGTATTTGTTAAAAACTTTAAGTTACATATGAAGCAAGATTCCCTTTAACCTATGTAAATCAATACTACCAGTATTTCACACAACTCAAATAAAGTCGGCATGCCAAAATAAACCGACATTAATCAGTCCATCAGCCATAAAAGACATTAAAAATGCACTTTCTTCACATTTTTGTTTGTAATTGTAAATTTTACCTACTTATCTGTCCCCCAGTAGGAAAAAGTCAGCCATATGATTAAGTAATGTATGGTGCATTACAGATGCATGCACCATACCATCATTATTCAAATGAAAACAAACCAGGGTTATACATATAGCACAGAAAGAAAGCAGAAAATATCTGTTCAAATATATTTGGAAGATACATAACAATGTCCTTTGGTATTTTTTAAGTTATTCTATTTGAAACTATATGGTGGCATTTGGTTGGATTTGCTACAAAGTCAACTCGTCTCAAAAAGCACCTTTAACTTGCTAAAAAAAAGTAAGAAACTAATATGTCAATGTTTCAATGTTCTTAAAATATCTATTATTTCTGCCCTGATTAATGTATTACATCTTTGCCTTGTCAATCTACAACATGAATGGCTTCCTCTCCAATCACCTTTTGCATCATAAATTAATTTACATACCATACTATGGTATGTTAATAATAGGGCTGATCACCTCTAACAGTAAAAAAATTTAACACATTATGGGTCTGGGTCTCCTCACCCTGTAATATCATCTTTATTTGCACAAATGCTCATCCTGCAGTATTATTTTCAAAAATGCTTTTAAATAGGCAAACACTCCAGTAATAGAGAGAATGAAAATACATCAACAAATACTGCTTTCAGTGACAAGTTAAGAGTAACTTACAAGTTTTAATTCAAGTTCCACAAAGATAACATTCTTCTCTGGAAAATTTCTCTCAATCTATACTGAATATCATAAACCAACCACGTACTTATTGTTTGGTTAAAATATCATTCACTTCCTGGTTCACTTCTTTTCATATCAGAAATTGGAAAGCCCACTTGTGATATCTCCCCATCCAATGTTTATCTGTCATAGGAAAACATGGGACAGCATTTAACAATTTTCTTTATGCTGGTTCATTATATTGGATACCCCCTTCAGTTAAGCACCTATCATGACAGCCAGTTTATTATTATATATCAAATCATGTTAGAAATGAAAGCTTCCAAGCACAAATGTGTGGTATCTTCTGACTTCTCAAAAAAAATCTTTTCATGATAGTTCTCACCCACTCTGTGACTACGCAATGCGACTACAAATTCTAGTTTTCTTTCTTATTAAAAAAAAAAATAGCTTGATCTTCATACTGCATTATTACTCCAAAATTATCTACAGAATAAACAGAAAGAGGTGAAAATGATATATTTCTTTATTCTGAACTTAAATGTAGTGAGTCAGAAATCATGTGATAAAACTTTATCTTCCCTTTTGAAATGTAAACTAATTGAAACATTAAAAGTTGTAATTTTTCTTTTTTGAAAGACCTGTCTACTCAAGCTTTTCTTCTTGATTAACATAATTTTCTTGATATTTTGATATTAGATAATGGCAGCTTTGGCAATAGCTGATAAAAAAAATCATATTGAACTCTATGATTATTGCACTACTCCTGTAGCATGTAATGAATTGTGCTAAAGACTGAAATATCTACCGAACTTATGACATCAGCAGAATCAGCAGGAATGTCTATATTTAAAAGGATATGCATCCATGAACTTAAAAGCAGCTTTGGGCAACTTAAAATAGAGTGAAGGAATCTTTTCACTACAAAACTGGTTTCATTTTACTGGCATGCCATCTAAAATAATTTTTTTCAAAGCTGCCTCATTTCAATCTTTAGGTAACACTTAAAAATATACAGATTAAAAAAAATAAAGATCAGTTAAATAAACTTAATTTTAAAACATAAACAAATCTAAAAGTACAAAACTAAACGTATTCTGACACATTAACAAAAAACATAACGAGGCTTATGCATCTAACCCATGATACTGTAATGATCATACAAATCTGACATGCAAAGAAAAAGTGATATCTAGACCTTAGGCCATCTATCTGTCTTGTATGTCTAAATCAATCTCCTTACTTACCATTTGATATAGTAAGATTTATTCCTCCTTGGAAACTAGCAGTGCTCACCACAGCACCTGGAAAGCTACCACTGGTCCCCACCATAGGCTGTCCTATAAGAGGCTGACCTATGAGGGGCTGGTCCAAAGCCCCCTGCTGGACACCTCCCCCCTGGTTCACTGCAATGAACTGCTGGGCATTAGGAGGATGTTGAACCAATGGGGGAACAGATGGCGGATGTTGCTGTGGCTGCTGCTGTGGCCCCTGCTGCTGTAAAAACTGTTGCTGGTTGTTCATCTTGATGATAGTTCTTCACTGGAAAGAGTCAATCTATACAGAAAAGGTCTCAGGGTAATATCTATAAATTATGCCACTTTTAGACTAAGAGAGCTTCATTTTCCAATTTGGGTCACAAAACAAAATTTCCTAATAAAAAGCAAAATTCAATTTTATTGTATTGCACATTTCCCTTCAAGGTTTATCCAAATACTACACCTTAAAACTAAATGACTTTAAAAAGCATTATGTAAAAACTTGATTTAAGCATACACTTATTCAGAGCAAAAGATTATTTTACAAACAGATGACATATTACATATATTTAACCATTTCAGCATGATCCATAATGCAGTAATGAATTCACATGTTGAAAGAAAGTTCTATTTTTTCAAAAAAGAACAATGGTACATGGGGTCTACTAATTGTAAGAAGAAAATATAAGCTGTTTTTGAGGTATTTATCATATGATTAAGACAGGTTCTTTTCTCTCATGATGTTTAAGTCTGTCATCTAGCAAAGGCTAATAAAAAATTACGCTTAAAGAACATACTTATGAAAGGCTTAGACGGGCACTGACATGGTTTCTTTCCAGTGACAGGCAAACATGAGTAATTCATTCCAAGAAGGATACATGACAAAGTTAATTTTATTTTCATTTCACAGGCGTTTAGATAATGGCCACTGTCCACACCTTATAGTTTCTTTAAATAATTTCCATAAAATGATCAAATGCTTAACATATATTCTTATCTGACTAAAGAAAATACAAAACACTTTTTTAATCTTTATTATTTATAATTTATTTGTTTTTATTCATTTTTATTCATTTAAGCATTTTATCATTATTTTGTCATTGATATTCTATTTAATTATTTTATAGTTATCATTATTTTACTTCTTATTATTAATCATTTTATTTGTTTAATTAATTATTTATTAATTCATTTTGCAAAATTTACCATTAAAGTAACTTAAATTTGTACTTGGCTTACAAAATCTGATAATTCTAACTTGGAATGTACCCCGCTGTGATGTAATTCAGCGACAGGACAAAGCTGAACATGTCTACGGGAAGGGACAGGCACATTCTATATATCAGAGACTGTTTTTATTCTTTACAATGGGCACAACTATTTTGGTCTACTTGCAGAACAAAATGGGTGTAACACAATATGCAATAGTGACCATTCTCAGCAGACAAGGAGAAAGCAGTCTCTTACATTTTGTTGGGTTGGCACCTGCATCTACAACATACTAGTAAAGATGTGCTTGTTCGTATTGAAGGGCAACGTGTATATATTTATTTTTAAAGGAAGCAAACTGAGTAATGTGATACTAAAATTATCAGTATCAAATATCTTCCTTTATGTATAAGAATTTCTCTTTTCTGTTTGTGCATTATTTGTTATATGGCAAATTGTTTTTCCTAGTGCCCTATCTGCTTACTATCCAAAACTCAACAAATATTCATCTGCTGTCTTATATTCCAAATGCTTTATCATATATGACCCACATAGAGACATGATGGTAATGACTAAATCAAACAAAACATGGATGCTGTAACTCGAATAGTAAAATAAGTTAAGCCTTCGCTGAAAGTAACTTACTCCGCCCTTGAGGTGCAATTTTACAGCTGTCAGTTTTTCCTATCATAGCCTCTCCTTTACTTTATATTTCATTTATATATATTATAAACAAAAGAATTCAACTGTTGACAATTAAATCATATGATAAAGTAGCCGATTTGATTATAATTCAAGTCACAAAAATAGGAGGCACATTTCACATAAAATTTTTGATTATGTGAGCAATGTATTTCATTAGTGGACAAAATTACATTCATAAAAAGTCACATATTGATAGATGAAATATTCAACATACAATAACTGATTAGCAGGCAAATAAGCACATGAAGTATATATGAGATTAAATTTATAACATTAAATTAATTTTTTTAATTTTAATAAATATAAAACTCATTTAGTTTGAAAAAGATAATAATAATGATAAATAAGAACTCATTTATAATAACACATCTAAGAACAGTTAAAATTATACTGACAAACAGCAGGAATTGTGATACTTAACATATATGTAGCTTTCAAAAAGATGCATATAATATGGTTTGTGCTTCAAGGACAACCTTAAATTAGGATAAATAAAAACATTACTTGTCACTTCAATTGTTACAAGACAATCAAAAGGCAAAGAATTTGGCTATTTGTACAAGAATTTTTCCTTTCTTTTTCGTCTTCCCCATAGATAACCATCCAACGTCATTCACAATTCAATATTAATAGTTTTGCATACATACACCAGTAAAAAAATCAATACTGCTGCCTCTCACCACTACAGCATTACTGCCTTACAGAAATCAATTAGATTTGATTTCAATTTACAAAGAGTTTTTTCAGCTGCTGCACCTTATATTTTTGTCCTTTAAAACTGATTTTCACCTTAAAATTTAATCAATAATTTGAAACAAAATATCAAAAGTCATCAGTTTCAAAAATGTTTTAGTGACCTTTTATATGTGCTTATTTCAACTTTTATGAAGCCTAAAATGATTGCATGAAAGTTGCAGAGTAACTGATGTATTTAAACCTAACTGTGCTTAAGTCTTAAACAGCTAAAGCTAAAAATAGAAATAACCACATATACAGGCTATCTGCAAGCTAGGTCACATACATATTAAAGATATATTGTGCATGAGCAATACCTGGGCTATTTCAACTTGTGACAAAACAGCCTTATCTTTCAGCACTATTTCCAAAATTGTAACCAAAAAGGAAAAAAACACTCTTAAAAGGTGACAGGATTTGCACTTAAACTGGCAAAACTGAAGATGAATATATAACATTGTAGATTCATAAAAAGAAAAGGAATAAAACTGAAGTACCATTTAGTTTTTTGTTACAGTTCTTTTAAAATGTTTTACTTTAAATGGTATATGCAATTCTGAAGAAAGCATGGAGAAATTTGAAATTTCAATTCCAACATCTGAAGAGTATTTTTCTTTCTAAATGCGTTTTAACCCACGCCAATGATTTTTTATATTAAAATGGCTTTCATTGGAAATCATGATAAAAGAAATTCATGATTCATTTAAAACGATTGACATTCAATTCTTTAATCAATTCCACTTTGTTATTTACACATTTTTCACGGGTACAAAAGCATAACAGAAGTGAAATTACCATCCCACTTTTTGTTTAAAACGACCTATTGCAAAACAGAAATTATTCATTATCATTAACTTTCTCGCAGCATCTGAAAAACGTCGCCTCGTTTTCGCTGGTAACGTTATTGATGGAAACATGATGTGAACGATCGTTTCTCGCGTTTTACTTTGTTCAACAACGGCAAAACAAGAAAACACACACCTAAGCTGCCATAAAACATAATTATCTAATAAACATACCATCTCCTCGGTTTGAAAAGTAAATATCAAAGTCGATTTTTCAGTCTATTACTTGGGGCTGTTCCCGAAAAAGTCATACCCACGAAAAGAGAAGTCGACCAAAAACTACACTTTCAACATCAAATTTTAAGCTACAGATTACTTACATCACTGCTCAACATACACCAAAGTAAAGAACTATGAACAATCTTGTATAACAACATCGATTAAAAGTGTGCAATATTGTTTTGAAATATAAAATCGAAGGAAACAGTAAAAATTTCCTTACCGATTTCACAGATCGAGCGCCATTACAAGCCACGAGACGTTAATTTGCATAAAATTGGTGGGGTATCACTGGAACAGCTCACTTGCTGCTGTTCTATCAAATGCAGCTTTTGTGTCTGGTATATCTACATTGACTTTCGACTTCGTTGTATCAATATTAAAAGCAAACAGTGAACAACATATGTATTTTATAAACACTTTTTATCAAGAGTTTATATGACGTTAAACAAAGACATAACTAACGATATATTAAAGAAATAAAAAACGTAAATAACAAGTGATTTACCCCACAATGCACCGCAATGTTATGACGTGACGTCAGTCTACGATCCGTCTCAGCTGACAGGAAAATACATTCGAAGAAAAAACACATTGCACAGAAATACAGCATTCGTTGTCACCGTGAGTATTCATACAAGCAAATATACTTGTCCTGTATGAGATGCTAGCGTCAGAGCATGTTCTGGAGGCACACATTAGAATATATGCGGTGCACTTTTCTAGTCGATTATGGCGTCGAAGACCATGTTAATTGTGATTGTGAACATAGGTATTATTCAAGTAGCTACTTGCAAGATAACCACGAGATTTTAAGGCATAAAGAAATAGCGTTAACTTACTTTTTAAGTGCTGATAGTGCCCTACTCATATTAGGACAAAGCTTCTATGTACCATTCATGCATCAGCTCCAAAAAAATGACAATTGCTTGCTAGAGATCGAGGGAGATGCCCTCGAACTACTCTCCCCTCCCCTCCGACGAGCGCACACACACACACACACACACACACACACACACACAGTAATTCGTTTTTTATGAATCTTTTTTTAAGTGCTTGAAAAGTAATGCCTCGTTTTTTTTTTCTTTAGAAAGTGTAAAATGGGATGCAATATTTCGTGCAAGTCAGCAACCATAAATATGAAAATTCACCACCGACACATTGTGTAGATCATAAAATTGGCAAACTTTGACTCGTGGAGGTTATGTCAACACTTTATGCTCCATTTGTAACAAATATATATTCGAGTTCCTTTTGTAGCTTTGAAGCTTAGCCTGTTGACTTTCCAGAGCTGTGCTTTACAAATGTACCTAATGCTGCCCTTTTTCTGCAAGCTATATATGACACATGTACAACCTACACCTTACAAACTTACCATACTTTTAAATACAACTTTAGACCTAGTGCTCAAGCCACACTTTAGACTCTTCTTAAAACAGATACACTGTATTTCACCTTATATGTTTCAGAACTTCTTTCACAACTTTTGCCAGCATAACATGTCATTGTAAGGTAGGATTGTTGGGAACTAAATTTTGGTCTTTGGTGTGATTGATATTTGTCTAGAATGTATGCTTGCAGCATGCATGTTTGTTTGATCTGCCAAAGTTAGCATGAAGTGAACAAGTACTTAGTAAAAGGAAAATATGGCAGAATTGACCTGTTTTTGAATTCACATTTTCGATTGTCTTTGCATAGTTGACTTTTCTTTTGCAGCCTTTTGAAGTAGTCTTTGGTCCATATACTGGTTTATAGCCTCTGCTTCATGAGCAGTCAGTGTGGTTTATTCCATAGAAAGGAAATTGTTGTTGTGTCAGTTAATTTTAAGACATAAATGTCTAATTCAGTAATGACAGTCTGACTGAATACATGATCTATTTCGCACTAATAATGGCAATACAAATTAACTAGAACTACATCTTTATATCAGTGCCTAATGAGCTAAGTTAGCTCTGTGGTAGCTTGAGGCACTATACACAAAGAAGGTGAATATAAGTGGAAGGACTTGAACAAGTATGGATACTTATAGGTGCATGGAATAGGTTGTCATCTTGTTTGTCATAGTTTTCAGTAACACCTTTATTTATTTATTTATTTATTTATTTATTTATTTATTTATTATTTTGTATGGCATATAGATCTATATGACTGAGTTTATATATACACCACTTTTTGTTAAGACTTAAAATCTTTGTGATGACTGCTTCAAAAAAAGGGGGGGTTTCTGCAGGTGTCGGGTATAAAGTAAGTCTAACTTGTTTTTAAATCAAGTCTGTTTGCTGTATTGTCGGATAGGTGTATATTAGGTTTTGCATGTTAAATTGCAAAGTTATATATATTATTCTTTATATATATGTATACATATATTTCAGTGGAGAAAAATTTTTTGTCTGCTCTTGTGATCAGTCACAGGGAATCACCATGGGGTTGCCAGGTGGTGGGTGTCCAAGTGAGCTCAATAGTCTTTGAACTGTCATTCCTCGCCTACATTTACTCTTCATCAGTCCCATAGGGGTTTGCAAGTGTAGGGGTTTGAATATAGAGAAAAATGCAGAAAAATAACTGTTCAAATGTTATTTTCTGGAAATATTAAGTGCTTTTTTTTCAAGTTATGCTATTTGAAACTATTTGGTGGCATTTGGTCAGGTTTTATTGCACAAAATTTGGCATTATATGCATCTTTTAAACACTCACAAAATTTCTGCAACCATTGACCATCCCAAAGTAACAGTCTAGTCAATCTTAAATGTGAATCAAGCAAGATAGCATAAAACCAGACTTTTGGCACAGCATGATGTAATGTAAGACTAGAAACAATGTGAGAATCCATGTCAGGTGAGGTTAAATTTTTAGCGATAACGGTGAGATCATGTTCCAGGAATGTCGTCTTTGAAAGCATTACGAATGTGATGAGCAAAACAGGTTCTGTTGTATAATAGACCATGATTTGACAGAACTTTAGAGAAAACCATTGGAAAATATGTGTGCAAATTCTGTCAGCTTTTATTTGTGGCCATGTGTCCGTTATTGATTTCACCTTTAAATGCCCTGAACATCATGTGTGTGTGTGTGTGTGTGTTTAAGTGTATGTGTGTGGTTCTATAAAGTGATGATTTAATTCCTTTTCCATCATTGGTTGGGAAATACCTCTTCATACTGAGAAGAGCTTGCCAAGTCACCTTTACGTCTGTAACAGGTGTTGTTGGGAAAGAGTTATATATACAGTACAGCATTCAAGTCCTTTAAAAGGAAAGTTGGTTATTTGAATGTACATTTTACCAACCAAAGTTTATTTTATTCTACTTGGTGATATGCTACTGCTTCTGTAAACTAGGAGTTTCTTAAAATTCATGTCATATCATATATATGATGTCATATCATATAAAAGTAACATAATTTTTAGATCATTAATGTCACTAATACGGTTTAAAAGGGCTAAATATATGTGAATCCTTGCAGTGCTGTACATAGCTTTGGTCTTATTATTATTATTATTATTATTATTATTATTATTATTATTATTATTATTATTATTATTATTATTATTATTATCATTTATGTAGTGAATATTAGGGCTTGCATAGTCCTTAATATATTTGAACTAATTGCCATTGTTGTACATGTTTCAGTTATGTCAAGTCATACCAATGCTTTTAATGAAGTCCACATACCATATCTCAAAGTTTTTTCACATTGTTGGGTTACTACTAAAAAAATGCTTTGCATGATGTCAACTTCTGATCACATGAGAACAATTTGGTGCAGAAGGGATAATGTTATTGACTTTACTGAAGCTAATAGTAACTGATCTGTAGACATGGGCATTGTTCCCCAATTTCTTGTAAGAGATAAAGTGCTGTAAAACGTTATAGCAGTCAAGTTTCTTTTCTGAAATAAATTCTGTCATTGGTATTGTTTTATCATTAAAAGGATGGCATTGAATTGTGATGGGATAATCGTAACATAATGACTTATTTATGTTTTGAATGTGAGATTTTGTCCTGAAGCAGGATGTTGTTTCTCTTTCTTTAAAAGAAAGGTAGAGATTTCAGATTTTATTGTCTTGATGATCCATTGCTTTTGAATTGGGTAAGCCATATTTAGTAGGCAAGTGGGTCAGCCATATTTATTCGGCAGATTAGTTAGTCCGTGGATCATCTGTTCTGAATGCAGTCTATGGTTGCTTTCCCAGAGATTTAGATCGATCTAAAGATTAAGTTTTAGGTCGACCTAACTCCCTGGGGGTTCAGGCTAAATTGCAGTCAGCCGAGCGGACACCATAGTTAATTACCCCCTTACAGCTTTTAGTAGGCGGGACAGACGCTTAAGCTGGCCAAGCTGACAGTAATCTACTGAGACTCCCCACAGGGATAGATCGATCTAAAACTTTATGGAAATGGGGTGTAATATATCAGACTACTAGTAATCTTTGATGTGCAGTGTTCCTTAAACAAACAGTACTTATTTTGCATACATGATACTGCAGATAACTATTGCTCATCTTGTAATGCTGAAATCTGCATGGAGGATGGCAGAGTTAAACAAACCAAAAAAATCTTGCCCTTCATGGTTTATTGGCTCAGCTAGAAAATGTATATCTTGCAAGTGGAAAAAATATATTCACCAATATTTGAACAAAATTATATCATGTGTGGAGTGTATTAAAAAGACAGTGCTGTTTTGTTGTAGATACTATTCCATCATGGGAGGGGCTGTGAGTGCTGGCGAAAGCAATGACGATTTAATTGACAACCTTATGGAAGCAGATTACATAAAGACTCCACTCATTGAGAAAGTATTCAGGGCTGTGGACAGAGCAGACTATTATTTACCAGAACACAGGAGCAATGCATACAAGGACTTGGGTATTTATGAGATACTTTCCATTTATATTTATGAGATATTTATTAACAATAATGAAGTGATCAATAGATGCTTGATATAGCATGCTGGAGATGAAAGTGATAACATCTTAGATGGACTGATGTCACTGTAGCTTTTTAAAAAAATTAATTTAGTCATGTATGTACTTATGTTGAGTATATGTGTATTTTAGGAAATAATACCAGAATATATTTAGTTTTAAAAAGTTGAGAATTAAGAGTGTGACTCTTATAGTCTCATAGTTTTGGTTTATAATAGTATAATGTATGTTTAGAAGGGTCTGCACATGTTTTCAGGCTCAGGTTAAAAACTTGGTTATTGCAGCAATCTGTTTGATTCAAGGTATCATGTGCATGATGTGTCATCTTTGTTTTGTTTCTTTTAGCATGGAAGCATGGGAATCTCCATCTGTCTGCCCCATGTATCTACTCGGAGGTGATGGAATCTTTAGACTTGCACCCTGGCCAATCTTTCCTCAATCTTGGCAGTGGCACAGGCTACCTTAGTACCATGGCAGGACTTATTTTAGGTAAGTGGGAGAGATTAATTCACATGTTGTTATGTTTCCCTCCCACAGTATCTGTTAAAAGTTACCTTTCCTTGATCTATTTTATTTTGTCCTAAAACTTACTATTTTGTGATTGTGATTATTGCATCTCTTCAGCTAGTGCCAGAGATTGCCCGTTGTATGTAATCCCCTTGTTTGACTTGCATTTGTGTGGCTTAATTCGGTACTTTATTTAGTATTCTTGCATATAAATTTTTCTTTAACCAAATAGAGAAAAATTGTAAAGTTTTAATAAAACTTTGCTTATTTATTTTATGTTATTTTTGTCTTATGGTATAGAATAAAATGAATTTAATATTGATAAAGATGTCATCAGCAAATTGACCTCATTTTCAATTTCAGGTTCTTATGGAGTTAACCATGGTATAGAAATTCATGCAGACGTGGTAGATTATGCAAAACAGAAGATTGAACAGTTTAAAGAGAAGTGCACAAATTTTGATGAGTTTGACTTTTGTGAGCCAGTTTTCACTGTTGGAAATTGCCTTCTCATCAATTCCAGCTGCCCTCTCTATGACAGAGTTTACTGTGGGGCAGCATGTTCTCCAGAGCATGAAACTTATATAAAGAACCTGATTAAGATTGGGGGAACTCTTGTCATGCCTTTCCATGATCAGGTACCCGGGCTAATTTTAGCTTAAATTTTGCTTAAAGCATTTATCTGGAATTGCCACCCAAATTTGTCAAAAGAATAAAAAATCGACAAAATTTTTTGATTGGATTTTTTTGATATGTTAAATTATCCTTAAATTTTTGTGAAAATGTTTGTGGAAGCATGAGGTCAGGGAAGGGTGAATTTCTTTTAATTTTAATGATATCTTATGCTTGGTTCATGAGGATGCAAATCAAAAATATTTGTTAGCTCCTATCCTAGGTCATTGTAAGAATTCTTTTTAATGATAAAGGATTGAGCTATGACTGCATACTGAGAACATAAGGAGCCTTAGGTTAGAGTATTGGATGAGTGTCCAATAGGACACCTTGGCTCTCCTTTGAAGGACCCCTTTTTTAGACAAAGCAAGTCGTGATGGATTTCCATCATTAAGAATTTCAGACTTGAATGTGTTGTTTTATAAGTGGCTAACACTTTTATCTTAATTCAGCTTCTTCAGATAACCAGAGCTGGTGAAAGAAGATGGGAGAGTAGGAGTGTCCTTCCAGTTTCTTTTGCCACTCTCATTCAACCTGAGAGAGAGCAGTATGCAAATATGATTGATATGCGTAAGTGATACTTTCAATGTAGCGTGCAATGCAGCCATTAGATTAATTTGCTAAGTAATGAGATGTTGTTTTAATCTGTTACATTTTACCACAAGTAACTGTATCAACCTTTGCTGTAAGTTTTTTTTCATATGTTGTGTGTATCATCTTTCAGATAGAGATTATGAACAAATTAAATTGTAGTCATTCTTTGTATAATCATTTGTGAGAGTTTTGATTTCTTGGTAATCGTCAATCTTTCTGCTTTCTTCATCTCTTTCTTAAAAGTAGGCATATTTTTTAATTCAGCTGAGGTGAACCCTTTATCTCTTCAAGAAGCATGTCGCTGTGGCATAAGAAGAATACTGCGCTCCAATATCAACATATTACATCCAAACCTAAGCACAAGAAAACGTAGAAAACCAAAATGCCCCAAACGTCCCCGACATCATCGACATGTCAATATTGTTCCAATGAGCATGGGTATGATGATCTTGGGCAGATTTGATGATGATGATGAAAATAATGAGAGCAGTGGGCCAGATGTTTGGCTAAGAAGAGGTGAAAGGTCTTCTGATGAAGAGGTAGTCAGTAATGGAACCACAGATGATGAACAGGAAAGAGAAAATGAAACGGTTGAAAGTGGTGAAGGGGAGTGTGATAATGGTAAAGAATCTAAAGATGATGAAGTGGAAGAGAAATATGATCATAATGAAAAAGGAGATGAGAAGGAAGATGATGCTCAGATTAGTGAAGAAGAAATGGAGGTCGAATTAACTGGGAGAGGTGCGGGGACAAATGGTAAAAAATCCAAACCAAAGTTGATAAAAGCTGTAAACTCCTCAAGAAAAGGGCATACGTCATCATCTTCTTCAAGCTCATCTGAGTCTGGAGTGGAGTTTCCCGAATTAAACCCATCAAGTTTAGAATCTGAGCATCTCTTGTCGCCTAGACCCTTTAGAATGCCATCAGACAGACAGCGAGTAAGTACCAGCAGTGATTACCATTCTGACAGTGAAGCTAAGCTCACCCCAGACAGTGCCAATATAGAGCGTCCAGAGTTCTTCAAGACCATTGAAGAGCAGGATGAAAAAATGGACTATGGTGGCACTGAGAATGACAAATGCACTGAAGACGATAATGAGGATCAAGATAATAACTCGCCAAGAATGACCTATAAGGACTTGATGAAAGAAAGAGTTAATAGCCTTCCTATACCAGAGGCTCTGAAAAAATATGTTATGTATTACAGAGAGTGAATATGGATGTGTGAGGCCAATCATATGGCCAGCGCCAATTTATCACGCTGGAGGGCAACCTCAGGAAGTCCCAACTTTAGGCAGTCAAGCATTTGTCTCAGGACAGTCTGAGAATAGCAGTGACACTGAAGCTGGTGAATAGAAGCAATACATTTGAACCATCTGCTGATTGACATCAAAGCTTTTATTTTTCAAACATGACACTTCCACCAACTCCTCTTTGGTGTTAGTTGCATAGTGGCTTTTTGTGCTTATTTGTCAATATTTATCTCAGTGAATTGCTTTGCGAAAACAAACAGAAATGCATTACAGAGCATTTTGCCACCAAATAAAAAAACAGTAATGTTCGCATGTGGGACAGAGGTTTAAGTACTTATTATCTGATAACCTATTGCTTGCTGACACTGTTAAGTTCTCATTTCTATTTGGATGTCCAGGATGTCCAAAACGGTTGGTTTGTGAAATGAACACCACATTTATAACTGAGAGGAATGTGTGTGAAGTGTCCCTTTTCCCCGTAAAGGGATTTTGTCACTTGGCAGTAAAATAACTGTTAACCATCTCTACATTTTAAGAAGCTCAAAAGGCCATTGTGTCTTATGCTTTGAGGTGACATTTTATCAGCATTACTGTTGCCTTTACTTGGGTGCCAATCCATACAAAACCCTCCAAACGTTGTTAGTCTCATGACTGTGTAAGATGGTTATTGATTTAATATTGACTATTGTATGCTTCGTGAACATGGTGGAAGGGAATGCAGTATAAAAATGTAAACAGGACAAATTTTCTGCTGCTTGATCATGCCCTGATTTGTGACCATATTATTGAAATAAGGCTTTTGTCTTAATGTATATGGAAGTATGTAACATCTGTATTAATCACTTATAATCATTAACACATTAACAAATGTTTATAATAAATTAACCAATCCAAACTGTGCATAGTGGAGACATTGGACTGGCATGATTTTGATCATTTCATCATTTCATTTAAAGAGTTTATTATACAGATCTTTTTTTTTTCTTTTTTTTTTTGAATAGATGCCTGTCATGATTTTTCAGTATAAACTTGGTTTGGATGTAGGCTGGTTAGTAGGCTTTTATGTCTGGAGAAACGTGAAAACTTTTCTTTAGTTTGAACACTGCAGACCATGTAAGTTGCAACCTGTTGTATTATTTTTTGAAAATTTGATTTGAAAAAAAAAAATGTTATGTTAAAACTTAATATTTGTGTTATTATTAAATATCACTTTAAGTATATAAATTTATTATATTGCTTAGTGTTCTATTTACTTTTGGAAAGCTATGCATGTTAATGCATGTTTGGTTTAGTCAATTGTAACAAATTATGCCTTGATATTTGAGAATAAATACAAACGAAAGTTGAAGTTCTGAACTTGTCAGTTTGGGAACATAACTTAAAATTGTCAAGGTAAATGTTGTCCAAGCAATCCAAGATGCTAGGAATGATACAATATACTGGCAAATGCACGAAAACATCGACTCTTGATTCAAAACACACATGCACACAAACACATGTATGAAAAGTGAAAACTTTTAAAATAGTCACATTTATTATATTTCAGACATGGAACAGTCACTGACCAACATTACAATACCAAAATTGCAGAAAATAACTATGATGCCTTTGTCTTGATTAACCACAGACAAACAATTTTCAGAAAAAATCTGCTTAAATTTGGAAAAAGCAATATAATCTACTGTCCTAATAGCCAAACCATGCATGTGATGAACAGAATGTGAATATGGCAAATGATACAAACTACATGAAGACTTTCCATGATGGGAAGATCATATGTCCTAACATACACAAATGTCTAAATCCCTTGTCCTTTGAATTCTATAGTACCAGACTGAAGTTTTAAGAACTTATAAACTGACATACAGGCGGAAAGGGGCAGAAAAATATTTATATTTTAATATAAGCAAGTAGAATATCTAGGAATTCTCCAATTGTTGAAGTAAAAACCAATGCTAAATATTCACAATTTTTCTTGGATCTAGCAAAAAAAAATCTCAATAATGACAAAAACCATATATTATGGTAGTGTCTCCCATCAAGTAGATATTTAATATATTTATCAAAACATCTCTCACATAACATATATGCAAAATGTAATATAAAACACTTACAATTGAGATTTAAGCACCTTTGAAATCAGTGGAAGCAAATATCAACCAGAGACCGACTTACAATTATATTCTACTAGCTGCAATCAATCCTCTCCCTGGCAAAAACTTCATCTAGAACCAACTTTGTAAGGCCTATTTGGGGTTATGTTTAGATTGCTTATGTTAAGATTGCCTGTGTGCTCCATTATCATAAAAGCCAACAAACTGTTCCCAAAATTTAAATGTAAAAACCATTCAATATTTAACATATTTGGTATATTTCCCCCCTAGTAATACACCTTCCTCTTCAATCCTTTCACATAAATTCCTTGAAGATAATATACCTGGGTTTCATAATATTTTGTGCTGCTATAATAAGCATACTGAATAATAACAACAGATGATCTGAATATTTTTGTCTAGGTAAGGCCACAAATGATTTATGCCTCAATGATGACAGACATTTGTTCCTGCAACAAATTTATGCAAAATGTCAGTTTAAAATCTTCTCGTCAAATCTATCCACCTTTCAGTATGTTATATCTACCTTGTATATAATAATGCTTGGATAAGTCCTAGGTAAAAAAAAACAGTGATTTCAATCAGAATTATATTATAATGTCACATATGTTTGAGTTCTTAACTACTGTTATTTAAAATTCTCCTCTCTTTGAACAGTCCATCTCTTCTTGTATTAGACCTTAATTGACAAATAAATAATTGCACAATAAATTAATCAAGTTTTCAGCCCTGATGAAAATTACATCATTTAATCCTATACTTCTAACAATGCAGTTAGTGCTCTAGTATCGCAATATGTGCACCAGTCCAAATTCATTACAAACATTAAAAAGACCCTGAAACAAACATTTACAATCTAACATGAAAACATAATACTAGGCAAGTTTACATAATGTGCATCAATTGAACAACTAATATTACATTATTACAACCGAAATACCAAATTAGTAATTTACAATAAAAGAAAATTGTAAGGATTGTTCATTTGGTGGAAACAGCAATGGTTTGAATACAAAAAGAAAAGATTGCACTGTTTCCCATCCCGGACTTCAGAATTTTAAAAAGCATTACAGAAAAGACAGAGAGAAAAAATGCCTGAGCTGAATCTCTTAAAATCATTAAACTGTTAACAACATGTATCAACATGTTCAAAACATTAAGTTAATTTTTCTGAATGATATATAAGAGAGAAATGTCATTAACAACTTATAAATAGCACAATAACAATCTGTATGAAATCCTCTACAATCCTTTGAGATTCCTTAAGGCAAGCGTAACAGAATTGTAGAGTGGCCTTTGTTCAGATGTGTAATTCTCTAAACATAAACTCCTAATCTGTGTCAGGTAGAGTTCAAAATTCTCTTCACTAATTGGCTTTGACAAATTAGGGAGCCTAATATGTTTCAAGCAATCAATCAGTCCTTTCTTGGTCTTCTCCAAGCGTATTTCCAGCGCTTGTTGTTCCTTTTCCAATTGTTTGTTGTCTTTGATATATTCCTTGTGCTTGTTGTCCAACCCTGCAATTTCTGCTCTCAATTTGATCATTTTATTCTCAACCACAGAGTTTGATTTCTCAATAGCAAGTATCTCTTTCTCAAGCTTTTTTAACTCTTCATCATTTGCCAGATCTGAAAAAAATTTCAAAGTGAGTTTTGTCATATTTGCACAGCTTATCACTGATGTACCATTAAACCAATAACATAAAATATTAATCTCATGTGCTGTAGTCAAAATAATTCAACTTCATTCAATTTTTAAGTGTCAAGGTAATATTTCATGGTAATATTTCAATGGCACTTGTTAACACCAAATTTTGAAGGCAACTAAAATGATTTTTTATCACAAATACTAATTTTTCACTAAAAAACTGGCAAATCTATACATCAAATTACAAACTCATTTTGCCTTTGTCTTAGTGTCTGCACATATAAACCCATCAGCAAACTCTTTAACACATGTAAGTACAAATGCAAGTGCAAATTTACCTTCCCCAGCCTCTGCCTTGCTCTGTATGGTGTTCATCTCTTCCACTGTAAGTTTGGCTTTCTTCATCACTTGCGTGGCTCTAGGACAGCCAGACAGACTGCGGTGAGAGGAGAATGTACCATTGGAATGACCTGAACCATCACATCCTGGGGTTGGACATCTGGAATAACAAAGGAAAGGACTGGACTTGCACTTTCAGTCAGCTTGTCATGATAACATTTTCATCTAACAACAGTTTTCTTGGCTTACAGTTGTATGAAAGATTTCCACCAAGTGCTACGAAAATGCATTGTACTTGTCATTTTGTTATTGATTAGTTGGAAAATAAGAAGCAAGAAATTTGTAATACAGGCTTAAGTATTAGTTTTGATAGAGCGACCATAACAAATAAATCATGACTAATTTACTTATGGCTTTAGCAAAATGGCTTTTTCTTGCATTTTTTAAAAATTGATTTCAATACAAGAATGTTGAAAAAGTTCAACCAAACTGTCCTCCCATTTTTCTTACGCTAGTGTGCAAATCATCATGAAATGGCAATGGAACTCTACTTACATAGGCATATCTATGCGACAAGCTGGGGGTCTATTAAGGATGGTTGATGGTACTCTTTCTTCTGTTTTCACTTCATGTCCATTGAGCTCAGTAATAGGCAACAGGGACCTGACAGGCTTCTGCTGCTTGTTCGCTATTGGGCAACCTGATGCACTGAAACCAACAAGATCTTAAAATTAAGCCATCAATTTAGTACTGTCCTGGCATTCCTTCATCAAAGTGTAGGTTTGACTGTGAAGATTATGTATGCATTTATTGACAGGATCAATTTAATTTCATTTTACCATTGAGTAGGTTTCAGTATAGGTTTTGAAGGATTTTGTAGATATGAAGGTATATTTACTCTCTGTGTATGCAGCCCCAGTAAAATAAAACATTCTTTTGTCTTTTAAAGAAAAAGGACAATATGCAATTATCTTGTTAAGCAAATTGATGAGAAACGTAAAGAGAGAGAAAGAGTCTCTTATATTCTGGATCAGACCTGAATTCAGGTAACTAAACCCTGAAATCAAGATGCAGCAATTTAAAACATCTATTACATATTCTTGGAGATTATCACAACAGGTATAAAAGCAACTGAAATGAAAATTCAACATCCATACAATATTGACACCAACGTCATCAAACATTGAAATACTTGAATGCAACAACATTGAGCAATCCATGATTTAAAAGAAAAGTGTATGGAATAGAGTGACATGTTCAACCCAAGAGGAGCAAGAGGAGAGGGGAAAATGTGAAGACTACAGGTAGAAACACAAGATTAATTGAAGGGATAATCAATTGATAGCATATTCAGACAAATGAAGATGTACCAAAATAGCTGAACTGACTCAAACAAAAAATATTGAAAGTATACATATTATAAGCTGAACAAAAATTTCCCATGCATGCCAAAGCATATAAAAAAGAAAAGCATTTCCCTCTTCCACGTTTACAAATAAAAACACAATGGGGCAGGGAGTCCTACTCATATAAAACATGGTACAAATTGCAAATTTGCAGATGTAAACAACTGAACACATCCACAATGAAAGTCAGAGCGCTACAGTCCGCAGCCAGCATGCGACAACATCCATTTTATTGTTCACAGTTACTACCTTCGATGTGATAAATATTTCCCCGTCACATGACCTGTGCCATCACATCCCGGAACAGGACATCTAGAATGCAAACAATGTTAGTAGCAGCAGCATGTGGCTAATGTGTAAGTCCACTGACCATATCACTTACATGACATATAAAATGAGAAGAATCTTGTTAGCATAGGCATTGGTTAGATAAAAGATTAACATGTATTGCTGTTGTTGTTTGTAGTTTTAGTATAAATGTGGATACGTGTGAATGATGTGTCTGACAAGATTATCAAATTAATGCTGAAAACCCATATACCTTACATAATGAATTTCAAGTCTATTTCGATTTTACCCTTCATTAACCTGCTAACCAACTATCTACCTTTACCAACCAACCATTAGAGCAATCCTTTGAAAAGGCTACAATGCATCATAACTGGCATATGACATACATTCCTGCTAGCACTAAATTTTAATGCTAGCTTTAACCAAGGCAAGTTGAATCAAAACAATGAATCTTTCTTTCATACATATATGCCAAAGTGTTTGTCATTATGAAAATGTTTGCCATTTGCATAAAATCTCTAATGTAGATTTTCTTTATAAAAAAAAAGAATGCATATGTAGCCTTGCACCATCTAAAGCATACCTGTACCACACAATACAGAAATTCTGAAAGATTCCTTGGTACAACACTTGTATCTTTCAGATTTCAAAGAGGAAGATTAAAAAGTATACATCAACATAAAAAACATATATGCAAACACATCCCATGAAATCCACTGTCACAACATCAACTGTATATGTAAGAAAGATAAGTACCTCCTTCAAACATGCTCTACACTTAACTTGTAGGTAAAGCTTGTCATACTAGCAAATATATATATCTGGGCATTATTTACAGCAACCTATATCTAGTATCTTCTGATTAACTTCATAAGAACCTTTATAGTGAATTTTTGTCTAATTTTAGTGCAGTAAATCCTGTAATAAGTTATCTTTAATTTTGATTTTCTTTGTTCCATCTTAATACCTGTTCATTATCAAATATCTGTCCTGATATAAAATGTTCAATCATCCATAGATCTATTTTTCCAAATATAAAAAAAACATGCCACAAGAGGAACAAATTAAAAAAAGTGAAAACATAAAAACTACATCCAAAAGTTGACTAACAATATGCAGTCAACATGGGCCAAAACTGTCCAAGCAGTATCTTTAGTTTCCACGAAAAAATAATAAGCAGAAGACCACATACTAGCAAAATTGAAATAACCATGCTGCCACCTGGTGGGCAAACTAACTGCCCACCTATCTGCCACCTAGAGGACAACAGCAATGTTACCTAAGAGGCTCAGGAGGCTCAAGCTCTTTGCGTAGAGCTTTGTTTTTATGAGCACGAGGACACCCAGATAAGCTGCGATGGGATGCATAATTTCCTGTCACATGGCCAGTGCCATCACATCCCGGGGTAGGACATCTTTAAAGTGAAATTTGGTGATTAACAAATATCAATCATTTGTGCCACATAAGAAGCTCATTTGATTACAAGGATGTTCCACAATTCAAACTTAACAATCAACTGAAGGTGCAAAACTGAATATGCCTTTTAGTGTAAATAATAACAATGCAAAAACCATCTTCAATCAATAGTGGAAAAAAATGACAAAAAAAAAAGAAAAAAAAAGAAGAAGAAAAAAAAAAAAAAACACCCGAATCCACAAAACCCAGTTTATCAACTTACTTCTGTTCAATGTGGTTTGCCTGCACTGTAGCTCTATCAGCCATTGGACACCCAGACAAACTCCTGTGTGAAGCATAATTTCCAGATATGTGTCCAGACCCGTCACACCCTGGCGTAGGGCAGATCAGCAACTCTCTCCCATCACGGCCACGAGGTGATGGATACATGCTGTTCTGTAAGTCATCATTTTGGAATGGACTTCTAAAAAAATAGATATTAAATTAAATTAGATTCTTGTTTATACCCTACTCCTGACACACCAATTTTCTGAGAATCCACAAAAGTAAGCCACAAAAAACTCAATACTTAAGATTAAACACGAACTGCTAATACAAATGTATAGAGAAGTGCCTAAATTATCTCAACCACAGCACAGAGGAAAAATTGGTTATCACTGAAACCAGAGATGCATCTACAAAATAATGTTTAATATTTATTTTATATGTTAGGTCTGTTCTCAATGGTTGAACAAATGAAAAATACATACCCTTCTCTTTCAGATTCTTGGTATTCAGGAGATTCAGGAGGCAATTCTTGAATTTCAGGGCTCTGAGATCTTGAACAAGCATCTTCATCTGTTTTACATTTTATGGAAAAGTCCATAGGCTCCTCTTGGGATACTGTTGCGCAAGGTGTTGTGGGAGATAACTGCTTTTCCTTTTCTTCGAGACTTGCCTTCTTCACACTAAGATCCAATGTATCATTGCTACTATTACTGCTTATGCTCAGGGTTCTTTTGGAGAGATTGAGAGGTGCTGCACCCTGGTGTGCAGAGGGGATAGCTGGAGTATCATATCGATACTGTGGTTTATATCCAGGTCGCTTACTGAGAATGTTTGGCCTGTCTGAGCTGTTTTCTTTGGGTTTTGGAGCTATGGGCTTACATGATACCTTTGCCTGGTAGGTCTGGAAGTCCATGATCGGGTTGGCATATTTTTCCAGTTCTTTAGAAAGGTTGGCCCGTGGAGTGGCTGAAGAAACATAACCTGGATAGCTAATGCTGCCCTCTGGTGGCAAGTCTAGCTGCTTGGTCATGATCATGGGGCGCAACACGCGGTCAGATGCTGAAGAAAGGCCGTGTCAGAACAGCAAATTAGTTTTGATGGCAGCATCATGTATTGACCGTGACGATATATACACACCATTCACACATCCATGCAGCTACGTATGGTGCAATATATTACTGCAAATTAATATTTGCTAACAATGCAAACAAAATGAAAAGAAAAAACTTTAAATAGAAATTCACATTCAACTGATGGCTATTTTGATTTTCTTTGTTATAGTTACTTCATGTACTCATTAACGTCTTAGTGCAAACAGCAAGAGAACATTAAATTATTACTATCTAATTCACAACTAGGCATGTTATGGCTGTAATTCCTACATATAACTTGGCTGTTGTTGAAAATAAAAATCAGACTCATAAAACATAAGACTACAGAAATTCCCAAGAATATTGAATCCTAACTATCAATGCACCCAAACAAAGTACAACGTCATGATAAAGAAATAATCCCACCATTCAATTTAGGAATTTTCACAAATCTACAATTCCTGACAGTTTTCTGTCTAAATTCTTATACTCACAATTAAACAACATATAAAGAAGTATATGAAAAAAAAAGCAATAGAAATCTCAGCCACAACAGTCCCTTAACCAAAGTGTCCAAGAAACCAAAAGTTGGACCTCCAGTAGTAGCAAGCTACACACCACAGTGCGAGGCTGTGACACGCACGAGCTCCTCATCTGTGCATGCGACAAGGACGGCCTTCTTGGGATCGTCATGCTTGGGGAGAAGGACAAGATGTAGGCCTAGTGTGGGCAAGGAG
Source organism: Lingula anatina (assembly GCF_001039355.2). The sequence continues at coordinate 262,282 of NW_019775380.1, forward strand.
AAAAGAAAACACTGAACCAATTTTAAACACATAATTTATGACTGACAAGGCACAGTGACTTTGTGCTGTTTTTAAGATTACAATACATGTTATAGATATGTCTCAATATATATGAACTGACTACAGCCAATATAATTATGGCATGGTACATTTTGTCGAATGCTTATGACAAAATTTAATACATTCTTTGAATATTTTCCTTTTATACATGAAGTAATTATGGGTTAAACATTTCTAAATCACAATGTTAAGAACATTAACTTAGTTTTACTGCCAATCATGAAGGCTCACACTAAAAAAGTATATCCATGCACTGTTAAAAATCATTGTGCCTGTCAGTCATAAAAAGCAACAGTTAAAGCCATTTTAGAATATAACAACAAGACAACTTTTTGAATACATAATGGACTCTTTAAGCATCTTACTGCTAGCATGACGTTCAAAAAGCCATTATACATGACCAAAAGTTGCACTTAATACCAATATCATGACACACTTTCTTTGAACTAATATGTAAAAGAGGTTAAAAAAAACTTTTTCAAAGTCTTCTATAAATGATGTCTGCTAATTTAAAAAAAAGGCAAGACAACTGTTGTATGTCTTTACGTGCCATCTTATTAGTGTACATGTGTTTGTCTTGTAAGGTTATATATACTCCAAAATGGATACAAAAACATTGACTAATAAAGAACAAAGCATGAATGCTATTTGATAAATAATATAAACAATATCTACATATAAAATAAAACGTATGACAACATTGTGCTTTGTTGAAACAACTGTGAACTATGCCAAAACTTACAACACATTCAAGAAAAAAGGAGTTAATTATTTTAGAAGTAATTTACAAACTATTTCCTAATATATATATGTATACTTCACAGACACAATGACCACGAAAAACCAAGCCCACATATGCATGCTTACCTTTATTCTTATTGGCAGTTGCTGCAACAAGCTTTCCCATGGCAGCAAGAGGACAACCAGATACACTAAAATAAGAGAGGGAATTCAGATAATGTTTATACAATTAATATGATAATATCCAAACAAATGGAATGAAAAGCAATATTTCCTTGTTATGTAATGCAGATAAGTGCCTTAGTGGGCTGCTTATGGCTTACATTCAGCAGAATTAATATACAACAATATTGGATCAGTCCTTACACACTTTCTTTTTTAATTTTCTGCTGTACCTTTTTTTTTTATACTTTTATACCTCTTTTACTATATGATATATATAACACTGACAGCAAGAGTCCCACTCTTTAACAATTAGTATGCACTGAATACCAACCATATAAGCCCATAAAATGTGCAAAATTTTGTTGGAAGAGGGATGAACAAACAAACTGCATAATGTTTAAATACATTTTATGAAAATATTTTAAAATTTGTAAAAAAAAAAAAAAGTGCACAACTACATGATCTTCATACATGCAATATTTCACTGACATTGAAATATAAACAGAAACAAGTAAACTGCATGGTACTGCATAGTTTAAGGATTACAATGATTGAATGGCTCCCACCTTCTGTGTGAAGTTCTGTTGCTGTTTACATGACCACGTCCATTACAGCCAGGAGTAGGGCACCTGTAATTCATATAGACAGATGTAAAATAATTCACAAATATTCATTAAAACCAAAACACATGTGAGCAATAAATTTTGAAAATGAAATTTATGACATATACCACAAGATAGTCAAATTTACAGGTTATGACAAACATTAAACTCACCTCAAAATACTATCATGTGCAGCTAAAACTGAAAGAGAAAAGAATAAATTTTATGACATACCCAAAACACTACTTAAGGCAATTGTAAAAAAGTGATACAAGTGTTGAAAATTAGACAACATACATATATAACTTTAAGATACAACTACTCACTTTCTGGGGGAATCTTTTCCTTTCTTGGACATCCAGACAAGCTGAAACACATATTCAAAGATTATTTCAAATATTATGATACCATGTGCATGTACACACATCACATGCATACCAGTATGCATTGTGAAATTTCAATCCAAAAATACTCCTTTCAAGGATAAGTATGATAAAAAAAAAAAAAACTTGACTCTTCATGTTATTCACTACTATATCCATAGCCTTACCTTCTGTGATGGGAATACAGGCCTGTGAAATGTCCAGTGCCATCACAACCTGGTGTGGGACACTTGCTATCTGGAAACACATTATCATACAACTTTCAACATTAAAAAGCATTTCCTTGGATCTAAAAATCAACAAAGAGTTTTCCTAAGAGATAAAACGGAAAAAATATTTTGTCTTTCACGGATGTCTTAATCTCACAATTATTTTCAAGGCGGCTTATTTGTGATTCCTTATTGGATACTAATTGGCATACAATTATTTGTTCGATCTGCCCACCTTGCCAATTAGACAGCAAATGTAAGTCAACACCACATTACAGCCTATCATTAAAGGGGAATTCAATATCATAAGTTGACACTTAACAATGTAAACCTACCTTTCTTGTCCAAGTCAGAGGAGTTGGCATCCTCAGGGGGAGGAGGTAACATCTTCACTTTGTCGTCAATATTATAACTATGATTTGCATTCTCATCAGCCTCTTGATCTGACATGTCATCTTCATCCATCTTTTCTGTCCAGTCTGTCAACACAGTAAATTCCGCATCCTCAGTAGAGACAATGCTGTCACTTAGCTTATTCTTTGGTTCTTCTTTATCTGTGTCTGTATCCAGCTGTTGTTTTTGTTGTTGTTGTTGCTGCTGCTGCTCATCTATGTGTTTCTCTGCCAGGGTCCTGTTGTTAAGATAATGTATGTTGGGTATGGGGGACCCAGTGGGGTGCACTGCTGGTACTATATCAGGTGCTGTAACTGGGTGGCTGGCATCCTCATCTATTGGTTCCTCTTTCAGTGTTAAACTCACAGCACTCTGGTGCTGGACTTCAGCAACAAGTTTTGGTGGAGGCAGTTCAAGCTGATTGCCATTTTCCTCCGTGGCCATCACTTGACTGTCTTCAGGCTCTTGAGCTGAAGGAAATGGAGTGTCATCACTTCTCTCAGCAAGTGACTGGAGAGTTGCACACTCCTGTTCAATCTTCCACAGAATTTCTGCATCATCTGATGCTACACTAGCCTGAGTCAACAAATCTGGAGGATGAGAAATTTCATTTTTCCTCTTCTCCTCAGCATCCCTTGCTTTGACTGGAGGTGCTTCCATCTTCTTCTGGGCTTCCTCCTCAGCAATCAAAGTTGGCAAATCAATTTTTTCCACATCATCATCATCTGCTAATTCCTTCTTAATTTCCTGATATTTGGGTCCAATATTACCTTTTTGATTCTCTTTTTCAGTATTATCCTTTTTTGATTCACTTTTTTCTTCAGCTACAAAAACCTCACCAAAAGAAGCAAATAAATTTGGAGGCTCATCCCATTCTCCAGATAACTGTCTTAGAGCCCTCTCAGTTTCTCTGAACACTTTCTGTTCTTCATCCTCAGTATCCATTGAGTCTTCATTTTCATTAAAAGTATCAGCTGGAGAGTGTTTAGGAGATTCATCCACCCTGGGCTTCTCTCCATTCAAAAGATGTGTCAAACCGTCTGTTGTGTCTCCGTTAACTTGTGAGTCCTCAGAATCGCTGAAGTCTAGTCTTTTCCCACTGAGGACCAAGTTGTCCTGTTTAAGTTGCTCACCTTTGCTCTTGGGGGATTTCTGCAGCTGGGGCATTCTTTTAGGAGTAACAGGCTTTTTCTTTGATGATCTGGTTTTCCTAGATTTGTCATCTTCCTTGCTACCCTCTTCAAGGTTTGATTGTTCTACATCCTCCTCTGGCTGACTGTCTTTATCAACACCCTTATCTTCTTCCCCTCTGGTTCTTTTGCAAGCAGTTTCAGATGATACAGGCGAGTCAAGCTTGCGTTTCTTTGCAGCCATTGGACATGCTGTGGAACTGCAATAACAAGTCATAAATAACAGTCCATCAATAAAAAATAGCCATCATGTGTACAGCCAAATAACCACATAAATACGTCAAATTAGACAGCCCCTAAATATTTTGTTTGTCACTAAATCCACACACAAACACAAGTAAAAAACAAACTGCAAAACAGATTTACATATATCACCAAACAAGCAAATAATGGAAATGACAAGCCAGCAGCATTAGGCTGTTCAGTTTTAAGCCAGTAATGGTGTTAAAAGCATGCATCTAACCATGTCTTCTGTCTATATTTGTGTTTATCATTGCGGAAATGAGATTAATTTCCAGTGTTATACCTCCTATGCCGTGCATATTTTCCTTTAATATGTCCCTTCCCATCACAGCCTGGAGTTGGACAGCTGAAGAGAACAAAGCCACCACCAAGATCAGAAAAGTGGTGCTGCAACCCAATCTTAGCAAATCTACAGGTGTCTAAGAGAAACTATTTGAGCAGCATAAAAATCAATTCTACTAGCTGTACGTATATGTTTTCTGTATCTGGTCATGTTCATTTTTCTAAAAAATCTTCATTATTTTTAATAGAGTTAGCTATAATATCACAATCAAGCCAATCATGTCAGATGCACTATATTATTGTCCATTACCATAATTAGTAATATTCTTTCTGTGAGAACCAATCAATAAGTTTTAAAATTTCTTTATGCAACAGCCACTGAATAAGCCTAGAGTAACAAAGACCACTGCAAAGATAAAATATTATATATATATAATATATAATATATATATATTATATATTATATATTATATATATAATATATAATATATAGATTTAGTTCTGTCATAAATATGTCAATGTGCTCATGCAGAATTGTATCTACCTGGGTTGCTCTGAGGGTACAGCCTCCATCAGTAATCCTTTAGCTCTTGTTCTCTTCATATCAAGAGACTCCACCTAGAAGAGAAAAAAGTGCAGATTGCGTCAAACACTCAGAACTACACAAACAACACCCACGATGCTGTCAATCTGTATTTCCGTCATGCTACTGGAACACTGAAAGTAATTGCTTCTGATTGACAAAGCACCAAACAAATTCATTACATTACTGTGAATTAGACATTCAGCTTTACAACAAAATAAGTATCCAGGGTCAAGGGTAAACCGGTAACAAACACCAGTGTCAAATACAATTCTTTACAAATTAAAGGAATATATGATCAAGATCATTCTAGTCTGTGACAGTTCTAATAGGTTTTTGCACCAAATGTCTATTTTTTCCAACTTTCAAATGATTCACATATGGTTTCAAGTGTGGCGATCTGGCAAGTGCTTGTTGTTTCTTGAATGAAGAGCTGTCAATTGCTGTGCAGTGCAAAACAAGCACCAAAGAACCACTGCTTAAGGGGAAAACACTTGAGGGAAGAAAGTAATGTTTCTGATTGAAAAAGAATTTACTTCATGAACCACGGACTGCTATTAATACATATTCTATAAAACCATGCATTATTTTCATTAAGCGTTGAGTTATGCATTTCTTTTTAAATAAAAGGTAACTTAAAGACCAAATTAGTGCTTTTTGTTGACACAACACCAAAATGTTAAAATAATGTGCATTAAAAAGAAAATTGCAGTATCTTTGCATTCTAATAAAATACCCTTGTCTTATAAATACCAAGACTAGGATCATTTAAGAAAGAAAAGACACAAACTTTTTAATGAAAAATCAGGTGACAATATCAAAATTCTAAATATAATTATGTATTAAGTTTCCACAACAAAATCAAAAATTTTTTTTCACAAAAACTTGTCTGTATTTTAAAGAATAAAATTGGGAGTTCTGCAAAATAGCATCCAAAGGGTTTGATTTCTAAAACAGTGGGATAAGGGCAAAACTTAAACACCTGCAACCTGCCACCACAAAAACAACTGCTCATGCTCAACTATTAAATCATTTATAACTAACCATCTGTGACCTACAAAGTTCAGGAACATCACAATACCAATATGTGCATATGCAATTAAAAAACTAGCCAACAAAACAAACAGCTTCTCTTTTTCTTTCCACAAAGAAGTGATAATTTAACCTAATCAAATTTAAATTTGTGTAAATTTTGCTTCACTGAATTTAAAGTGTGAAAGTAAGACTTTTTCAGTCCAACCACCGGTATGTAGACATTTGATACATATAAAAAGCAACAAAATCATTATTTCCACATTGGTCTTAACTTTCATTATCACCCTCAGAAACCAAGTGATTATCTTACCTTTGTAGAACTTGTACTGGTGGGCATCTCAGGTGTGTCTGTAGCAAGAAAACAGAACAAAGACATTAATCAGGCGAATGAATACCAGCAACACATGCACAAGGTGCTATTATCTCAAAGGCAAATCTTGCTTTATATCAAACAAGTTTTTCTTGGAAACCTTTATTAATCTTGGGCATAACTTGTACAAAAAGAAAACACTATTAAATATCTATGAACAAAGGAAATACTCTGGGTAATGATAAAATACTGTATCAAGTTATGTGGCTTAATCAAAAGTGTAATATTAGCATGCACATATCATGTTTAAGTTATGGAAATCAGATTGTTCTATTTAATATAAAGTATGTTTGACCTACATGAGTCTGGTACTGGTAATAATAATGAAAGGTAATGTGTAAAAGTGACAAATATTACTTCATGCAAAACAGCTTTTGTTCCATCATGATTTTTGCACCTGTAGTCTATGTTTACACATATCCTTGCCAATCAATATTATTACAAGAAACATGGTCACTAAGATGAAATTTTCATTTAAAATATTCTGATATATCACCATGTACAAAAACATGGTCTTGAACATGCAATACAAACCCCAAGAAGTGTATCTTGATCTTCATCATAATTTATCACAAACAACAGCCCAAGTGAGATTTGATATATTCCAAGTTATCATTTGTCTCCTTTTCTCTCCTCACTGTCAGCTCTACTTACAAATACACAGACTTCCGAAGTCATTTCCTTCTCTTCATGGGAGTTAACTTATCAGTTTTAGTCTATGAAAGAACTTTCCACATAAAAAATCCTCCTCAACAGGCAAGAAATATGGCCAGCATATTATTGAATCCAAACCTCTCTGAGTAATAATAAAATTACATTGGTGACTTCTGCTAAAATGTGTTTTTCTCCACTGCTATTATACTAATACTTTCTATGAAAACTCATTATGCCAAAGAAAGCTTTATATCATCAGTTTGTTCTGTCACTTGTAATTATCTCTCCCACCATACAGCGCAGCAGTGACTGCAAAACTTAGTGTTATTAGCCCTACTCTACCATACTATTGATTTTTACAAACTTTCTGCATGTACAATGGCATACAGGCAAACCATGATGACTCCATCCTCAAAAACCACCAGCAATGCAGGCTTTGTGCAGACATATGTTTGCAGTTCAATGGTGCATCTTACACACCAGCATTAAGCTTTGATTCCGTGATTCAAGGTAGCCTCTTTGTCTAACTTTAACAACAGTAAAGCCTTACCTCACAGATACATTCCTGTTGTATTACAAATATAAATAATAAAGTCAAATTCAATGCCAGTTTTCACGGTTCCACGGGAGAGGATTCAATACTAAACTAGAGGATCAGAGAGGCGATACCGCCTCCGAATATTGTACCACCAGCTGGAGCAAGCGCATTCGTATAGACCCCCACATACACAAAATAAGGGACACAGTCACCAGTCTTGTGCTTGACAAGCTGTAAACAAGCAATCAACAAGAATTTTCAATATATGCAAAAAATATATGAAACTAAAAATGGTACAATCAAATTTAAGTTCATCGTAAGGTAGGTGAAAGGTCATTTTCAAGGTCACAGTAAATTGCCAGTATATGACTTCCTATTCAAGTTCAATAGTAACTATGGACCTATCTCTGCCANACCGTCTAGGAGGAGAAGCGGTAACGGTGACTTGGCGGCGGAGCCGCAGGAGCCGCAGGAGCCGGCGGAACATACGGGTCGGGACTAAAACCATGGGTACCGCCAGCGCCTACGCTGGTGGTACAAATACACATCCATAAACAACTTTACCTGTAAACCTGCTGTGCAGTACTTCCTTTACCTATACAAATCAATCTCAAGAATTCAAGGTATTCAAAACTTTCTATTTAAGTCAGTCCCTTCATAACCAAACACTTGTACATCTCCTTTAAAAACTACTGGTATCCCAATATATGCTTAAATTCAGAGTACCACAGTTCACAGAGATTCATATGAAAATTATTATCACTAACAATGGTATCCAAGTAGTTTTATATCTTGTTAGCTGCCAGTGAAACCTCTATCACAGCTCCTGCATTTAAAATGATTTGGTTCTACTTCTTCTGCCTTTCTGCCAACTTCACAGCTGTCAATCTGACAATACATGGATAACTTAATAAGCACTCTGAGCTTAGAGACAGGAGTAAAACTTTGACAGACCCTATTGATTTTGGGATGCTTGCATACAAATACTGGACAACTAGTCCATGTTAACACTGATATAAAATTGTGAAAACAAAAATGCTGTTCACACAGACTGGTTTCAGATCAAAATTTTAGTTGTCTATACAAGTTTTGACATTAATCTAAATACAGTAATCAATGTACTAGTATATGGCACCAAAAATATATCAACAAAAAAAAACCTTTGTGCTACCATCCAAACCAAAGTATGACTCTACTCAAGCTCTAAACATACTTGCATGCCATATATGCATGCTGGCATATTAAGTCAAGGGAGCTTTTTACACATTAACAGTTCATGGAATATGAGACCTTTGTTAGGTACGACTGTAAGTGTTGGCAACAACTTCCAGGTCTGAGGAAGTTTTATAGGATTCTACATGATTTTGATGTGTTAATTGATGATATATCACCCTATGCTCCTATAGCAGCACATTAACAACTTTGTTGAGTGAGAGCTGATGGTTATTGCAATACACCAGAAACATGTGCAATGACAGTTTTATTCAAAGGTTTCTAAATATGTGCTAGTCCATTTTAACATTTCCAAATATGTACTATATTTTTACCATTCCTACCATTTGTATCGCCACTTAATGAAAAATCTGTAGCTATTTATAGACAATTACTCACAAAAAAACTTAGTTTCGCTTTGATGGAATTGCCATTAGTACCACTATTAAAATATCTATACTAGACTTAAAACTACACAGTATACCTTTGAATCAAATACATTTCCAGGAAAATAAAATAGTTTATGAGGAGGTACCAGCACTTCATTAAAAGCCACTTTGGTAACAAAGGTATCAGAACCCACATCTCTATCCTCCACACCAAGGATAACATACAGCACCGATACACACCTAACAAGTTTAGCCATTTCATAAAATGACATTATCAAATTTGGCGATCACTAGGTATAAGCCACTGCCAGTAAGATAAGACCTCAAACTATTCAAAACTTTTTTCAGCTCTTGTCTCCATGGGACTTGCCATTTTTCACTCTTCCTCCATTAATCATTTCCGACCTCTGATCAATACAAGCAAAGATTCACTGTGCACTGGGTTTATTCATGATATTTGTGCTCCCACTATGATAAGTTGTGCCAGCACCAAACATAACAAAAACTTCACAATGCAAAAACAAAATATATATTTTGTTTCCACTAGTCAATAAGAGTCGCATCTTTTTTTTTTCATCCACACTGTTATCACATTGCTTGCATCCCAAAGTGTAAACTGTGCATACCAGGTACTAGTTCCTGTATGTTCATAGTCATTTTTTTCTTTACCTTGCCTTTTGGTAGTTTTACAGTTATGCAATCTTTCCTACCGAGTAAATGCTGTTAACATCATTCCTCAGTTAAAAGTTTTGGATGTGTGTTACAGTCTCCTCAGGAAGTCGACAGGGAAGTTTGCCTGCTCTTTCCTTTCATTCTAAATTGATGCCACAAAGTCTTCTCTTCCCACTTTGGGGATCAGTTTGTTCATTGAACACCTTCATTCTCCTGGGTATCATTTCAGCGTATATCTTTGCAATAATGGAGACCTCCTTGACAAGAGAATTTCATAGTTAGGTTTTAACCCTTCGGTGGCTTTACAAAAAGAGCTAATGTTTTGGTTTTATTGGGGGTGCTTATTTACAGGGGTACAATTCTCCATTTCTATTTTTCTCTTTTTAGCTTCCCTTTTTTCTGTCCCTTCTACCTTTCTCCTTCAAATTAGATCCACTCTCATCTTTAACCAAATGTCTTTTTGTTATCTTTCTTTTTCACATCACTGTGCTTCTTTGAAATATGTTTAAGTCTTTCGCTACAATTTCTTAGTCTAACAGCAATTTTAGAGAGTATATGATAACAGCTCAACATTACTTACAATAATGTTGATGCAAAAACTTTGTTAGCTTCATTACCTAAGGCAAAAACTAATAAAAGTAGCCAACCTTGTGATCAAGGTTTTATTCACTCTGATCTCAGACTATCAAAGAGTTACCTGAATGACTGTAAATTTCAGATAATGTTGTAGCTCAACTCTATAACCAGAGACTTATTTTAAAGGCAACTATGAAGTAGTCTGATCAAAGAAGTTGCTTGGATTGATCATTATGGGATTGCAATTATCAAACTATTCTATCCTTTGATAGGTTTCTTCTGTATTGACAATTTTTAAATGGAATTATGACATTAAGAACAATTCTTACCAGACCAAATATATTTAATAAATTGTCTTAATCATAATTATTTCAAAATCATCCATTCAAATTTAAAATGGCAATTACAGATTTTATATTTTTTAATATCTTGAAAGACGGCACAGATGCTACTGCTCATCTATCCTACTTGTGTTGTACCAAATTCCTAAGTTGTTCTTCTGAAATACTTAGTTTCCTTTCAAAATGGTGTCTTATCAAAATTTATTTTACAGTTTGTTAAGTACGTTTTCTAAGCTTTTGTACTCTTGAAAACTTAAAAAAATGGGTATCAAAATAAATTCAGAAGGACAAAATGATAGCAATTTAGCAACAATTTCCACATAAAACACATTCAATCAAATGCTATTGGTTAATGCTAGGAATAACTTATCCATAATGTCCTTAGTGCTATTACTGAAAATTACCACAATGTTAAAAAATATGTCAAAAATTAAAATGAGCTCTCAACTTTCCCATAACGATGCCAATAAAACTTAAAAATCATCATGAATTCTGATACTTTGTGGCATTTTCTTTCAGAAAAAGTGGGTTTTGTAAATAGGAATCTTTTCTGAAATTTGAAGGTTTGGGGAGCAAATCCTGGAGAATGACCCTTATCATCACACTTCACTAAATTTGCCCAAACAATAAAAACTTTATATATATAAATGCAGGTGGCAGTATTGTAAGAAATGCTGTCAAATTTGGGTTGCCATCATCAATGACAAGTTCCCTTCAATATTTGTAGCACATTAAGGATGACCCAGATGATCATAATGCTATACCATTCAAATTACCAGCTATTAAACATTTCCGAATGCAACATTCAAAACAGAGCCATAAATAATCCACTATCTGCATAACAAAAATATTTAAGAAAACTTCTTTTTTCATATCTTTGGGCAGTGATTTAATGATATGTGGTTCTAGACAAATGTATGAAACTCCTCAGAGATATCATCAAGTTATTTTTGGTTTCTACCCACCTTTCTTTCTTGGCATCTTTGCTTTCTCCAGTTTGGACAGTTCTACAGAAGGCTGCATCAAGTTGGCAGAAAGACCAGTAGTGCACCTTCTGGTTATTGCACGAGTTGGAGGATCAGAAACCTGCATAACACATAAAGAATGAAATCTTATACATCAGCCAGGGTCAATATGATCAAGACACATTGATGTATATTTGGAATTTAATGTCCAGGAAGAGACTAATCATTATCTACTCATATTTTGATATCTGAATGGAAGATATATATATATATAACACAATGAAAGTGACTTTCCTCTGAAATTAATTAAAACAGTAATTCCTCATTTATATATACTTTCTTTTTACACATTTAAAAGAATCAGGCAGATCTGAAAAATAGAAAAAGAGCTTGATACTTTTAATAAATTTTAATCTCACTTAAATATTGTCATATTGCTTTTGTTGTTTATCTTATCTTCTAATGCCAATACAACTATGAATAAAATGATACATTCTGTTAGACATTTACAAAATCTGTAATTTACAATAGTTCAATAAACACTTTTTATCTCTGAAAAAAGTACCTTGCCTCCCTTAATAACAACAACAAAAAATCCTATTCAAATGAAATCCCCATAGAACAACAGTAAGAGCATCACCTGCCAAGTAATCATGAAAACCCATGCATAAACATGAGAGTCAGCTCAGCAGGTAATAGTCTTAAAGCATCGCATAATCACCTTGGACAACACAAGATCAAAAAACAAAAAACAGCTATTCTCTGTTAACTGTCACATGCCAAAAGCCAAAAAAAAGTTTATGAAAACTCTGCTTATACTGGTCACTAAATTATGGAACAGACATATGGTGCACTGACTTTGTGTCCTGGTCTCTTAGATTAAGTTGAGAATTGGATTAAGCTGGCAGATGTAACTTTATCGCTCTCATAATGCATGCTATCCATTATCTTGGCTAATCATGGCAAGCACAGGCTAAGGGAATATGGAACAATGTGAACAGGTATTGATCAGACTTGATCTCCCTATGCAGCTTCAAAGCAGCATAATCAAGAGGAAGGACTCCAGGAAAAGTTTGACATAATTTATACTTCAATCAGGAAAACTTATAAACCACATTTTTTTAACATCCCAGCATTAGATCAACTTAAAGATGAACAATATTAACAAATTACTTTTCTAATTTGTTAATCGATGAATTCATAATAAACAACTTCATAATGACAACATGTACTAGAACATAATGCCTATCATAACTTTTTCAAGACTGAGATATTCACAATCTGCAAAACTAGCAACACAGTAAAACATATTCCAAACATCACTGTAAATATTGTTACATTATGTCCACCTTATGAATAGAAAAGAGTTAAGTTACCTACTTTTTACCCCAGTCTCTTCAATATGGCTCCACTCAACTCTGCAGATGGCAAAGTTAAAGTTCTCCACAACACTCACCAAGTTGCAGAAAAATCAATACTCTGTGAACAAAGTTTCTCATTTGCTCTCTGAGACTGCCGCAGCATATACAGTGAACTCATTATGCCGCACACACAGAAACCCAATAAGCACTGTTCTGAAGGGATGACATTTGTGGCTGATCAGAGACTTGTTATTAAGACAGTTATAGAATTAATGAATTTGGTTGGAGGGGAATCTGACCAAAATAAGAAAAAAAACAAGAGCAAATATTCAATTTTATTCTTAGGGGTCATTAATATACTGTATCAATAAAGTTGGTCAAATTAGTGGAAAATACTTCATACTTGTTCCACAGTGTAACATTCTCCATCAATACCATAGAGTTTAGAGCAGAGTGTCTGTGCACTGACATCATTCTGAAGACAGATATACTTTGCTATAAATGGGAATTAATTTTAAAGTATCCTCTAGAACACAAAATTAACTCCAACCAACCCAACTTCAAAAATGACATGTTCTGCAGAATGAATTGTCTAAATTGTCAATTTACTGAATATCACATCTTACCTGCAGCACACAACTGATGTTTGGGATAAAGTAATTTGTGGGTGAAAAAGACAAGTCTAAATTCCATAAATCATTTAAGCCACACCAAATAAATTATTCAATTATACCACTTTTTTCAATTACCCTAAAACCAAAGTTCATATAAATACAGAACAAGTTCTGTAAACACAACACATACAGTGCCCATGCCATTTCTTGAGATATTCATCTTTTGCATGCAATACTGTCTGAGCAATGATCTGTTAGCATGGCAACCAGGAAAATGATTATCTGAACAAGCTTATAGAAGGTCTTCCCCGGAAAACAATATCATTTGCATTAGAGATATAAAAGCCAGGATGAAAGGTAAAACTTTCTTTTCACTTATCAACCATACACCTGAATATGATCTACACTAAGAAATATTAATACTTGAGTGTTTTTTTTCTTGAAAGCAAAATAAACGACAGGAAATACTGTTCACTACCCAACCTCACATTTAATTATCTGGAAAATAAACATCCCCTTTTCAATTCCTAGTCTAAAGATTTGTTCTTCCTACATTTGTCAATAACTACACCTTAGAATAGACCAGTAATAAGTAACAAAATAACACAGCCTTTATAAGGATAAATGTTGGATTTTGCACATCATTCTGCACTTCAAAGAAAACCACCCCATTTTTCAGGGAACATGTCCTTTATTCAGTGTACATATCAAAATAATCAGCCAATTTGATTCAACTTGTACTAAAATAAAGATTTCTACACATTTTATCTTCAAATTGCTGAAAATTTACAGGTAAATTAACATGTTCTCGATGTAAACATCTTCTTTAACAATACAATCTTTCAGTTTGTTAAACAGCATTTCAACCACAAGAAAACATCCTGGAAAGTCTTTGCTAAGACAGAAATATAGTTTGGTCGCATAATGTGCAATAACTTTGGACAGAATAATCCAATTATGCTGACATTTCATCTTGACATGCATTTTATCTTCATCCACAAATTTCAAGTAAAACAATGTCCTCTTGTAGGGGTCCATGTTCCTCCCTACCCAGGTTCTTATAATATTTCACTTGTCAATGGAGATAATGCAAACAGAAGTAAATCATTTAAAAGGATTCCCTGGCACCACATTGTAGCACTTATAGTTTTGATTAAATATGTATTAAAATGGTGTTGATAGCTGTTCAGATGAGGGAGATATCAAAAACACTACATCATCAGCTTGAATTAGTATATTCACCCCATTGTATTTTATCATAATACAGCAATGCTTATTTCTGTTTTATCTGAAACTGGTAAGGAAATAAATCCTAACATATTGATCTACCTTCAGTAATCATAAGCTTTCTTGAACTTTTTTGCAAAATGTAGATGGTCACTTAAGATCATAGACACCAAAGCTCTATTTAGTTTAGATATAACCAGGGGAGGAGAAAAACATGCACACAAGAAAAAAGTACTCTTACTGAGGACAACTCATTGTGACAGTGAAGGCCAGTATTGTGCTTTTGTGAAAAATCTATTGGCAAGTGAACAATTTACTGCTTGGTCACATAAAGATAAAAAATTATGTAAATCCTTTATCTATGTTTGAGCTATTTTGTTTCTCCCTACCATTCTTGGAGTGTATTACTTGGCATGATTCAAAACTGGGTTCATTCCAAGATGATTTTTGACAAATAGTAAGATAATTTTAGCCAAGTAATGATGCTGGATGAAGACTTAATTTAGTGAAAAAAGAAGTTAAACCTTTAGAACTTTTCAACCAAATTAGATCATGTCAGTATGTGGCTTAAATTTACAGTACAACTACATGTAAGGCCATGTCACTTATGTCTCACTTAAGGTTTTTTTTTATATATAACATTTCAAAAAGAAAAGTGCATTGAGTCTTTTAATACATTAAGTATATGTTGTCATAGGGTAAGTCAAAATGCAACTTCCCATGTAAATTAAAACAAAAACCAAACACTTGTTGTGCGTTTTTTCATTCTCGTTAAGGAAGAATCACCTGTTGATTCCAATTTCATTTTCCATTATGACTCCCCAAGTTTTTACATAATATGCCTATGAAACCTATTACATATCTACACAAGGAAGCTGACAAATATGCATACAATGTAAACAGATAAAAACACATTCCTATTTCACCATTTTAACATAAACAGGCAGATTTTTTTTAAATCTAACTTTGTAATGTTCACAAGTACAGACTTCATGAAAAAAAGTACATCTCAATGCACAAGTTCTTCTATAGTACTGAGTTTGCTATTTCACAATAAATAGAATTTTTCTTTACTTTGAGACTAAATACAATGAGTCAAACATGACATTTCAGTCCAACATCTAAGGACCTTGGTCATGTGAATGAAGACTTTGCTTCAGATTCCAGCATTTAGTCTAATAAAAAAATCTGTTTTATCTCCCTATAATAGAGACCACGAAAAAACCTCTTTCATAGTATTTTACACAGATTCTCAACCTAAGGCATGTGTACAGCTACAGCATTTTATTTCATATCTCAATTCATTTAAAGAAAGCAACCATATTATTGAAATAAGACAAAGAAAAAGTTACTCCCAGAAATTAAATTAAGCTCCCTAGTGAATTTAAAGATACAAACTGTAGCACTTACAGGGTGAACAAAACAAAAAAATATATGCCAAGAAAAACAATAAATATAATGATTTTTCTAACTCAATCTGCCTTTTTGCCTTATAAAACTGCCTAGTATAAACAAAAATATGGTTTGACACTAATGGTGGTATAAACATCACACAAAAACCTCAAAAAATCTTTATACACATATGTGTATGCCCTTCTGCCAAACAAAGCCTCCAAGCCAAAGGAAAACAAAATATGGTTTGGCATCTATGGTGTTGACAAACAAATCAAGGTGGAAAGCTGCAACAGCTACATGTAATAAAAAATGCTTGTCTGGGGCTTAACACAGGTTTTTCAATATTCATTCGATGCATCTTGATATTTCATTATGGAAAAATTACACCTATGTGCTTGCCTGCTGTTACCCTTTATTTTGAGTGATATATGATTAACAAATTGGCCAAGACTATTGCTGAAGAAAGTTGATTGTGTTACCTCACCTCAGATGTGAAAGAAAAAAGTGATTGTGTTACCTCGCCTACTGTCAATATGACAAACAAAAAATAGTAACCTAAGGGACAGTTCAAAATTAGTTCTTTCGACCTAGCTAATGTGCACTAACTCAAAGAAGCGGGCGATTATGTGTGTACTGGTGCATTTGAAACAAGAGGCAATGTGTTAGTTTGTTAATCGGATTGTGTTTACCATGGAGTTAGTGTACATTAGTTAGTCAACATAATAGTAACTTATTCTGAATGATCCCTAAGATTTTCAATAACTCAAAAAAATCTTACCTCAACTACAGCGGAGGTAACTGCCTTACGGTTGCTTGTTTGTTCCCCTGCCTTGCCGCTCTGTTTCTGGTCATTTTTACTCTCTGTTGGTCCCAGTGTTGACCGCCTTGTTCTGCTGTTTGGTAGTTCTTCAATCAGCATTGGCTCTAGACTTTGCTTACGCCTCGATCTAGAACTCATTGCTACAATATAAGTAAAAAATTAAGATAAATTACAAATTTAAAATAACTTTCATACTAACAGCCATTCCACAGAATCTTCTACATAAAATGTGCAACCTCTTTAAGCAGACTGTGCATTCTTCTTAGAGGGGAGTAGTAAGGAGCAGGAATGTACTGTGAAATGCCCCTTGTTTAGTTTTGGACAGACTAATACACATGAAAGGAGTACAAAAGGGGCATTGTGCAACAAAAAATATAACATACTAGTACATCTCATAACTCTGAAACGCAGCAATATATATTGTTTTTGTGCAAACATCATTGCACCCACAGAACTATATATTTGATTACAATTAAGGCACACAGGATGTGTTTTGTGTGCTGGCATTTTTGCATGCACATACATATATATACATATGGCACCTGTAAACTACAAACAAATATTTCTTACTTTGTTCAGGCCACTTTATTTAAATTTAATTACAATAAACACATAAACTAACTCCAACAATTGACATAGCACAAGACATACATTTCCTTGGATAGAGGAAAATAAAGGTCTGGACAGTGTTCAAAAACCAGTGACACTTCATCCTCTCAAAAATGAGTTAAAGAAAGACAAAATACTATTACCTCAGTCGAACCTAATTGTTACTCTCAGAACAAGAACAATTATGTGGGGTCAATGCTCCACTTTTGGTGGAGCCTTACCTCACTTGGGTCTTATTTAAATTGGATCACTTGAGAAACACTTTGTTCAAAAGCATACTGGGCATGCTCAGTCTCTCCCATGATCCCCTCTTGGCTAAAATGGCTGCTACAACTTTCAGTTCACTTACCTGCAGATGATTAAAAGCAACACGTATAATGACTGCTGTGATAACTTTTAAAATTGGGTCAACTTTAAGTGTAATAAAGTCAAGCTCAGTACAAGTACTTTACACTGCCCTCAGATTTGGGGAAATACTTTTCAAAACACCTGCCACGCTGTGTGTTATAAATAGATCTAGGATATAGATAGAACTTCGACCATGATAGTGAAGCTTGCTGGAAGATATTCACTGCAAGGAAAATGGTGCAGAGGTACAAAATATATTGATTTTATACATTGTGCCAGGACTCAAGGCTCGTAAGAATAAATCACCCCATTGGTCTCAATACTGCAGATTGAATATAAAATTTGCATACTACTCGTTATGAGCATACTAAAAGATTATAGACATTAAAATCTGTCTTAATACAGTTTCTAGTTTCCCTATTTGAATTGGAAGTAAAACTTTTTAAAAGGAACAGGAAGCTTATTTTATATGGTTAGCAATAAAACCCTCTGATAATACAAAAGACAGAAAGCAGGATATGTTCTTTAAATGTTCCAGAAGATATGTACACTTTATTTTACAATTATTTACTGAATAAGTTTCTGGCAACATTTACCATTTTAAGGAAAATTACAATTACTAATTGTATAAAATACTAACGGGTTCATTTTCAAAATTAGTTACAAGTCTTATAATTAGAAGACACCTTTATACTAGTACTGTAAACTGTTGCATTATTTAGTAAACATTATATTTTATGCTTCAACTTATATGTTTAACTTACTCCTAAAAACACTAGTTCTATTTCCAGTCAGTTATCATCACTAATAATATTCTGTCCTGTCAAATTTATCCAGAAAACTAACAGTATTGATTTTCATCCTTCTAGAAGCCTTGTAACTGACAACATTATTTCCAATACATTTGGCTGTGTATCTCACATTTCTGTACTTTACAAAACAGGCAATATTACTTTAGCAGAAGACCATTAAAACTTCTATTTACTCATAAAAATGAGATACAGTGCTATCCAGCTGTACTCAACAACTTCAGTAAATGTTAACATTCATCCATCTTACATTATCATACTATACATAGAGATTAAAAGGAAATTACTTTTCATGGTGTACCAATATTGGTAGATGATATACAAGCAAAAGATATTAAGTTGTAAGGTAGGTTCAGCAGATACCAGGAGTTCAGAAAAAAATGAATTGAAGTTTTGGAAGGGTCATGATCTCTAACAAGTTAGGAGATGAAAGTTGTACTTCTTATAGCTGTAAATATTTTACTTACACTCATAATTGTTAATTCAATAAAGGTTAAGTAATAAAAATCAACATGAGTTTTGATGTTATATCAGCAGACCAATCAAATGGAACAAAAGAACACCCAATTTTGCCAGAGTAAACAAAACTATTCTACTTTTTCCTGGACATGTGGGCTATCATTCTCCATAAAAATATAAATAAAGTTAGAATGAATAACATACATGACAAAAAGACAAATAACTGAAGACAAGTTGAAATAATACCAGATAAATTTAATAAGTTGTAATTTTGGAAGGCAACCTAAATATTTTCTTTCTCGTTCACCTGCGTGTATACTGTACGCAGTCAACCGGCAGCTGTGCCGACTTCTGGTTAGAATCGTGAAGACATGGAACTTCAAGTCATCATGACTAAAAATGGTAACGCGACGTAAATTAACACCTCGGGATTCAACACAGGTTATGTGTAGATTCCCACAAAGTATAGTAATACTTTCATAATCTACAAGCTAGCACAGGACCCTGTTTACGTTCATGTTAGATAGCTTTCGGAATGCCCATCACCTTGATCCATTGCCACTGCGCAGTGACACTGGGTTGTTATTGATCTCTCGGATAATCCGCGAAACTTTCACAAAGGTTACAAAACAATTTTTTCCTTTTTTTAAACCAGTCTGTATATTATCTCGGTACTGTGTTCATATTTACCTGCTAATCTTTGTTGTTGGCCACGTGCACTTTCCTTCACTTATGGGCGAAAAGAAAAGTTTGAACCCTTCACAATGTGCCGCTGACAAAGAACTTTTCTATCCCAGAATACTCTAAAAGTTTTTTGCGCATGCGCAGATCAATTATCATCTTTAAACCCTAGTTTCAAAAGGGGTTCTATATACACAAAATTACTTGATTAAAATTAGATTATTTCTATTGAGTTTTATATTTATATATTTAACAAGAGATGCCTTTTTAAAGCTGGTAACATCACTGTTTGTATTTGTATTATGAAACAAACGCGCCGGTCGACAATCAGCTGCTAAGGCTAAGGGGGCCGTCGAAGCGATTTATCTGCCTACGTATATTTCTGTGATAATTGCCCCTTTGGTTGGAATTGGGATCTATCAACCTCTAGCATGCACTGAAAGTATTCAGGGGCGGATACAGGATTATTTGTAGGGGGTTCCGTGGAAGTGAACCCCCCCCCCCCCAACTTGGCATGGGGTTCGGCCCGATGAAGGGCCCAGAAAAATGTTGGTATTTTGAAGGGTGCCATTTGGTACGGTTTGGAACTATGATTCAGCTAGTCAAAATTCTAATTTCAAGAGGGGACCAGAAATCAAAGGGGGTGTCAGGACCGCCCTGACCCCCCCCCCTAAATCCACCACTGGTATTAATTGGCACATACAAGTAATAATATATACTCAGTACATGTGGCACAGCTCAACTGCAGGTCTTCAAAATTACAAATTTAGCAGACCAAGCAGTCTGTCATGTGGAAAATAAATAAAGGAAACTCTCTTAGAAAGTAATTTTTATGGTAAAATTATCTTCATAATTATAAAACACATACACACACATATTTTTTATTATTGTTAAATGCCAAGGTAACATTTTAACACAAGATCTGAAATTAAGTTTTTAAGTACTTTTTCTTCAACAGGCACGTACTGTGTTGATTCTTTTGCATAAAGTACGTATATACCAATATCTTTGGATGTTTTGGAGCTTCTTTGGTCTTCACATACTGCAACCACTACAGCAATGATTTACAGTAATCAAGCTTTTAAGTTATAGGAATAGCATGGATGACCATGGCAGTGCACAATATTTTATTGAATATCTGTTTATCTATGTTTTTGTTTTTTTTTTGTTTTTTTTTGCATGGGATGAAATGCCTACTTTGGAAGATCCCATCTGTACAGATAATCTTTCAGCTAAGTGTTTATAGTGTGGTTGGGTTATAACCAGAAATCCTATTTAACCATAGCATTTATCATTTTGGTTATTGCATCCCCAGTCTCATAAATACACAGAGTATAATAAGATGTCATCTGCACATATGTGATACCCAATTCAATGATAATCGAGGAGTTGTCCATCAACTCATACCTAAAATCACACATCCCATTAGCTTCCCTTTATAAACATACCTATTTAATCTAAAAACTTGTGTCATTTACTAAAATTCAACAAATGTAATGTGCAATAAGGATGTCTCCAATAAATCTATAGATGTCTTTTGTACATGTATACATGTTTATTACCATAGGCAATTAGCACTGGTTAACCTGTTATTTACAGGCTAAAACAATAATTACTAATAAAAAAGTAGCATAATTTCTTGACATCTGATATAGTAATGCTTACTAATAAAACTATGCCAACTTGAAAAGCTACCCTGAGAAATGATCACAGACTAGAAATGATTACTTTGAATTTTTTCAAAACCAGTTGAAAATACATCATTAAGGCATTCAGTAACCCTATTCGTCCAATAAGAGAAAATCATTTAAATTCATGATGAATGCAGTAACCTTAGTCCTTTGTACAACCAAGACTTTCTGGAACTTTCCAATACAAACAACTACAACTTTGTGTTACATAATATTAAAAAGGGAATTAATTGTCAGAAATCTATATACACTCAATATTTTCCACAGAAATAGTTCCTGTAATATATAAATTAGAGGTTTTCAACAAGATACTCATATATATAGCAGTGACAAACAATTTTGGACCTTTGGACAAAATATAAAACAAAGAAAAATATATGATTTTACCCTCCATCAGTTTTTAATTGGTGGTTTGTTATATATAAGAAAGTCTGTGATATCATGCCATACGTTACTGTCATCATAAAGGTACGTCATGGATGATCTTAGAGAGCCTTGCAGTGTGTCTCTTTCATATTCAAACAGCCACAAGACTATTCCCCAAACAATGGCAGCAAACCAAGGGAAAGTAGAGAATTGTGGTTCTGGTATGTACCTTCTTTTTACAGCCAGCTTTGCCAGTCCATATAATATCCTAGACAGCAAATACAGATTGATCTGAAAACAGATGAACATGACTACTGTAGATCATTTCATTTACAGTAACTGACAACCAAAGGGCAAACACAACTTGAAGTTTTAAGTAGTTTTTAGATATGTTTCAGATGTTTTGATCAAATCCCTATTTACCTACTGTAATTATTATCATTACACAAAAAAGTTCTTACTACTTACTTCTGATTGACAATGATGTAATTTATTATTGTATATATATGATACATGTAGCAATCAAATTACCTGTTCATTGACTTTGTTGTATTTTCCAAACACAAAGTAGCCAGTGACAAAAGCGGCTATAAAAGAGTGATACTGAAGTTGCTCTGACTGCAGCCACCTTAACAATGTAGTAATTGTTTTGTAACCAAACACAAAACTTGCCAGGTTCTTGGAATGTGTAAATGTGGCTTCAAGGATTGCCCTAAATTTCTCATACAAACTGAAAGAAAAATAAAAAGTGATGCAAGCAATATTGGCAAGTGTGTTCAGATGCTGAATCTAAGTGAATAATACATTGTTTCAGGAAGTTCCATCAATAATTTTTAAAAGCTTCAAAATGAAGAAACAAATCCATAACTATCTCAATACATTATTGTAACCACATGGTACCATTCACCAGCCATAACTTGTAACATAGATGGGAACAAAACATCAATAAAGAGGAAAAAAAGAGGAACATGTTTCTTTTCCCTAGATGATCCTGGATTATATCCTGCTAATGAGCACCAAGCATTCTTTTAAGAATAAAAAAGGCAATACCCATGACATTGTTGAAATTTCAATGGTTTTAATATCGCAGCACACAATATCAGACATGCAGTATTTGAACATGTATTCGTGTATCTTTGAACCCGCAAATTGTGCAGAGGCTTTACACAGGTCAAGGTTCAACTAACGCACCTGCCACTTCTGAACAAGAAAGTCATCACCAAAGAGTGTGGGGCGCGGATCTTGGCTCCATAGCTGGAACGAAATATCAGCATTGTAGCAGTTAAGTTCAACGTATGTGTAATTGCAACTGAGATAACAATGTGAATACAAAACCAACATTTAAAGATTACCAAACCTACACTGTACTGTGGTCGACTGTACGGTACAGCCTGAGTAAGAATAAGTTTCATTGCTCGCCTTTATTGCACTGCAACTGAGTCAAATACTTATCTGGAAATTGGTGTTAAAAACTTACACTGCGCCATTTCTGAACCCTTTCAGAATTGCGAGAAGTGGTTTATATTGTCCCGAAGCCAGCAAGGCGTTCACAGCAACCACGGGAGCAGGCATTTTCGCTCAACGTTCAGATTAGTTCCGACTGGTATGTTTGAGTAATGATGGTTATTTATTTACACTTAGATAATTGTTTTGTCGAAATTGATTAAAATTTAAATTGAAACGGCACAGATATTTGTTACTTTAAAAGTTTATTTTCTTATCTGTTATTGTCTCAAACACTGAGATTGCTGTAAGCAAATTTTGGGGTGTCATTTTTCCGGAACTAAGCAGGTTATTAGCTGGTTAGCACCCTGAGTTTCGCTTGATATCTCTTCCGCCCACCGTTATGGTTTAAGTTGAAAAGGTGGCTGAAAAGATGGGTTTACTCGGATAAAGATATCCTGAAGTGATTGAAACGCTATAGAGAAACGGAAATGCTATGTAAAATACAGAATAATGCATAGGAAGATGATTACTTTTTTTTTTTTCAGTTTTTCTCTTATTAACTCGTAGGCCTTTACCCAGCAGTTTTACAGTACGAGTAGGCCTATGCCAATTAAAAATTTTTTAGCTTCAAGCATACAAAAACATAATTTGTCATTCAAGTTTTAAGTAGAGTGACTCATGTTGATATTAATTTATTATTCAAATGAAATGGAAATTCAAATGAAATGGCATTTGAATAATATTTCCAAGACATCTTCAGTTACTAAGACTGGGCTCCCACATATTAAGATTGATCCATCTGGATCTACCTAACTCCCTGGGGGTTCACGCTAAATAGTTGCCAGCTTCCGGGAGCCGAGCGCGCACAAAAGTTCATTACCCCCTTACAGCTTTTAGTAGGCGAGACAGACATTTAAGTCGATTAAGCTGACAGCAATCTAGTGAGACTCCCCAGGGGGATAGATCGATCTAAATATCTGTGGGAATGGTCTCTATGCCCACAGCCACAATACACCTACTTCCAGATTTCCATATACAAATCAAGCCAGGGGTAGATCCAAGATTATTTGAAAGGGGGGGGGGGGGGGGGCCGCGGATGCGAAGCGGACAACCCCCCCCCCCTCGCCATGGGGTTCGGGGCCCGCTGAGGGTCCCCGAAAAATTTTGGTACTTTAGAGGGCGAACGGTGCCATTTGGTACGGTTAAGACTATATATGATTCAGCTAGCCAAAATTTTAATTTTAACAGGGCAATATTAGTGCGATTTTTTTCAGAAATCGAAGAGGGGATCAGGAGCCCCCTGACACCCCCCTTAAATCCACCACTGCAAGCGCTTCCCAAGAAACTGGTTCGGCAGCAAATTCCTTGATCCCCCACATCACCCCTTCTACATAAGGAAATATATAGTTTTCATTATTCATAATTCTGATTTTCTCGGTGCTTTCTTTATGATCTATGTGAAAACCATTCAGTTTAATTAACCAAAGAAGTGAATACACCTCCTTCAGCTCCTTGGGTTAACAAGCAGTCTTTGCTTTCATTTACAACATACATAATCATTCATCAGACCCAAAGAAATCATGTTTTACGCATCGGTTCTCATTTGTATTCTTGTAATTTCATTTGAAAATTTCAAAACAATGGATCGCAATACTTCGATGAGATCTATATCACATCGTCACATGTTTAAAACATCATTTAGGCCCTATAGATCAATCTTCCCCATGCTGAGCACTTTTTCGAGTTATTAGCTTCTAATTTGTTGCTATCTGTTTTATCCTGACTGTTCATGCTGGGCACGCTGGCAGTACACCTACCACCAGAGTCTGTAGATCTCCCACCAGATGTAACTACGTGACCAATGCCAAATACGTTCCCCATGGGAAGCAGAGAGTCCGAGTGGAACCTCCCTGCCGGGTGTGTAAACCTTTCTCGACTGAGCAGCGTTGGCCTGCAACTGTGGTTCACGTTGAATGGCACCATGTCGCCGCTTCTGCTTCCAGGAACAGGACCGTGGATTCGCTCATAGAATTTCACTGATTCTGACAATGATTCTACTCTCTGCTTTAGTTCATCACGTTCCTGGATGAGAAATGCCATGTCTTCTAAATTCGTATTTGCTGTAGTCTGGAAATAAAAATACACTGATGTGACGTTACGTAAGGACCTTGGATGTTTTTTCTTTGTGCATTTTTCATGAGTGTCTTTCTTACTATTTATTTTGATGAGACTTAAAAATTGTTTCATACCAGTAGTGTGCATAGAACTTTGTCTTTAAGTTAGTAAATGTTATTTTATTATGTTACAACAAGGAGTTATAACAGACTGTTATACTCCTTGGTTACAACAAACTTTGGAATCGCTGTTGACAGATTGCGTTTTGAGTTTGCAACGAGGCCAGTGCGTGCAAAATAATAATTATAATAACAAGTACAGGTTATGCAAGGTTAAAAACTACAGGGAAAATTACATTATAGAGGGAGGGTATTGAGAAATATAAAGGGGAAAAACTCCAACAATTAGTTTTGCGCAAGGTGCATAGAATTTTTTTAAATATCTTCAGAGCTAGGACAGTCGCTCACTAAACGACACCATACCGTTCGAAACATCAAATACTTTATATGAATCTTATGTAGTAATATAAACTTTCTTTCAATTAATATCCAACCTTATTTACTTCATCTATTTTACTCGACGACGTGGTTGAAGTAATGCTGGTTTTAACATTCTCATCGCATTCCATCCGACGTTCACCTAAAATTTGATTTTAGCAAGTCCTTAGCAACGGGAAAAAACGAGTCATGATTAAAGTTATTACAATTCTTCTCAGAAGCCAGTAGAAATTCTAAAACTATATATTGAATTCCTCATGTTTCTTTTGATGTTCAGAAACAAAGTGAAGCGATCTAATAATAAACTCGTCACAGAACGTAGGTCCGTCAAACATTTCAGAGATATACATTAAATATTATACAAATTTTTAGTAGTCGATAAAGATTACCGTAGATATTAATTGCTTTAATATAAAAAATCTGGCGAAGTTTCATGCTTCTATCACAAAAATGAACAATTATGGTCGATAACCCCATCAAAAGTAGCGGTGTATGCTTATATTTGACGTAGTGACGTTGTGGCATAATAAATATCACGCCATTCATCATTTTAATGGATTTTATGCTACTGAGTGGACACATTGTATATAACAATTATGAAAAAACAACATTATAAAAGGTAAGGACTCCGTAAACCAAAAATACTTTTTATAAATCATGACAAGTTTGAGCCTTTGTAAACCTATATGTTGGTTTCATCGGGGCAACTCTTGTGATATAACTTCTTAAAAGATTTTGCAAAATAAATTAAACGCAAAATTTCTTTTATTTTACCGTTAACAATTTGTTCATGTATTTAATAAAATGATTATAGTTGTATTATACCCGTAAAAAAGAAATTAAGTTATTCTCGTAATAGGCCTAATTCATAAAAGTAATTGCAACTCACTAAGTGCCTTTTTCAAACGTGTAATCTCTTGTGCAAGAGTTTCTTCCTTCAGTTCTCGTTCTGAAATGGTTAGCATCCATTCCTTTTGCTTTTCAGCCAAAGTATGCTCCAGGGCTTTGCGAGCATGTTCTTTTGCGTTAAAATCATCCTCACAGATCGCTGAAAGTGCCAAAAATAATATTGCAATTCAGGCGACTGCAGTTTTAAGCTCTTGTCCTTCACCAATTCGATGGGTAGATGGTTTGCTTACCATTGAAAATTCTTGAATCTTTACGTCAAAATATGCACATTTTAACGAGCAAATAAAATTAGTAATATGGAATTCAAAACAAAACTTAGGCCTATATAGGTCCTAATATTTAATAGTCTGGCAGGAATACACTACAACCAATGCTAATCAGTTTCACTACTTCCCTGGCTACATTACGTAGAATAGTAAACATTTTATCTGAGATTGTAATGTTGCTGTTCTTGCCTACACGCTTACCGAGTTTGTTAATAAGATGTTCCAGACTATTTGTCAAAGTATCCATGTGGGTCTCTGTGTTATTACTGAGGTGACTCATTTTCTTCAACGCTGCCTGGTTTTTGTCCATTATGTCAAAAATCATTGCAACTCCTTCTTTTATGGTTTTGATATCATTTTCCATTCGTTTATATCTTTCTTCTTTTCTTCTCTTGCGTTTCATTTCAGTTTTGGAAATCAAAAAATTAAAATAATATTTACTGCACTTCGCTTATTTCCTCTCATTCTATATCCATGACGACGTTTTGTTACGCACGGAACGTCAAAGCTGACGTAATGGATTACAATGACGGCAAAATGTTTGGTGTTGAAATTTGATACCATCATTCATTTACACTTACTCAGTTAAAAACAAATGCAAATCCCATACAAATACGTAATGAGCTTTTGAGTTTCTGTCTGACCTACTGTAATTCTTTGCCCTTAGTGGTATAATTTGGATTCCGTATTTCATTTATTAACTTTTGTTTTTGTTCTCATTTTTAATTTTGTTATAAACAGCGAGAATTAGCATTTTGAATTGCATCAAATGTTAAAAAATAGATGTAAAAGAAGCCAAAGTAACCAAGAAGCCAAAGCCAAGATATGAAAATGCTGTCAGTTCACCTTCCATAGGCATTCCAAAAACATAAGAATTTAATAAGGATTTTCTGAATGGTGTCTAATTCAGTAAAATTTGTTTCTTGTAACATCGAACGTATTATAAACAAAGCAGCAAAGCTGTCAAATGTACAGACAAAAAGCAGAAAATAATAATGCACAAAATAGGAAACTGTCAATACTGATGCAATAATACATTATGCTAAAATGCAAAGTCAACATCAAATTTTAGTTATGCACAACAGGTCGTAATGATGAAAGTAAAAGCATAAGGCTTTAGGCCCATGAGAGTTCAACTTCACACTTAGACCCCATTCTCAGAGATTAGATCGATCCAACTAGATCGACCTAACTCCCTGGGGGTTCATGCTAAATAGCTGTCAGCCGAGCAGGCACGAAAGTTAATTACCCCTTTACAGCTTGTAGTAGGCAGGACTATGGGAATGCACCCTTAGAAAATGCAAGATTGAGAATAATGAAAATTTCACAAAAAATTGCATTAATTCAATAAAAATGATAATCCAATAGAGCTGGTTTTCTTATTTGAGCTATATGTCAATCCTAAGAATCATTCTTGTAAGTTAAAAAAGATAAGTAACACAGTTTTATTTTTGTCATAACGTTTGTGGTAACAGTGCATGAAGTAGGCTTTTTGTCAATTTTGATGCAATATTACATAATGATTAATTGTCTAAGTCCCACATTGAAAATGGCAATATGTGAAAGATAAAAAAATTCACAAAAATGTACAACAAAAAAAGAAGCCAATTAGACTGCTTTTCCAACTCAGGCTGCATTTTAGTCCTGTGTTTCTTTCTTGTAAGTTTTAAGAACAGTAAGTGACATGATTTTTCTTTAATGGTCACCAAGGAGGCAGTGCCCAAAATAGGTGTTTGTTCAAATTTGATGCAATATTACATTATACTTAAGAGCATAATGACCATCAATTTTTAATAATAAAATAGAAGTATTACGGATATTCAGAAAATGTGACTAGCAAAGGTCTTCAAGCCTATGGGAGTTCAAAATCACACCTTGAAAATGTGTCTGTGTCTGTACATAATGAACGTTTGATTGAAATTTAATACAAATGATTTTAACACCTGTTATATATAATTAGTTTGCAGAATTGAAGCTTAGCAATAAGTTGTCCAACAAAAGTTTTTTCTAAAATAACTAACAGTGAAAAGTAAAGAATGTCTTTCACAGAAATAAAGAATAAGTAAAAAGGGTTCTTCCAAGAAAAATGCCTAGGGAAGAGAGACAAAAACTTTTTTGTTTCACATTACAGTTTCTTTTTGAATTCATTATTTTTCTATTTACTGATACTATTATTATTATTATTTTGAAAAAAAGCAATACTGACATTGGAAGTAGACAATTGAAAAATGAAAAACAGAGTAAACACAAGTGTATAGAGTAAACACATTTTCCAATTTGAACAGTACAAAATTTATCATTTAAGGTATATCTACACAAGTAATAGTAAATATTTTTGATAAACAATGATCAGTATGCCTCAAATGTAACAGATTTTTGAAAAAAAAAATAGTTAAATAATTCTGGAAAGTTAGTGTTCAGTGTTTATATTGACAAGTGGGTTAACGAGGACCACCGTACCTATTATTATTATTATTACTGTCATTTTCAAATGGAAAAAAATACACTGGGTACAAAAAAAAAAAAAAATTAAATTTAAATTTTTAAAACATACATGATGATATGACTATGCCCTTTTTGTTCTTATCAGGGGAGCTCAAATAAGCTATTTCACAAAGCTATGCTACTAGTAATTTTAAGAATAGATATACTTTAAGGCTTCGTTCACATGCAATGTCTATTTTCTATTTTCTATTTTCGGTATGTAATTACTGGCAGCGCGAGCCAGTTACTATAAGTTACTATAAGTAACTGGCTCGCGCTGCCAGTAATTACGCGGCGGGATATTCAGTGCACAGACCGTGATCATAAGACATACCGAAAATAGAAAATAGAAAATAGACATTGCATGTGAACGAAGCCTAACTATGTTGTTTTTATGCTATAACACAATCAACCATGTCAAAGTCTTTATTCATCAAAAAATAAACTCATATGTTCTCTTGTTGCTGTTTGTTTGTTTCTGCCAAAAGGTCTTTTTTCATCCTTTCTGCGTACAACTGCACTGCTTCTTTTTCTTTTTCTGCTCTCACTGACTTGACAACAGGTTTAGCAGAGCCCTTGCTTTTAAGCAACAGATAACGGCGGTACTTTGCATCAGTTTTCTTAATTGGAAAACCAAAATATTTCTGTGCTTTATGCAATTTCTTGCTCATTTTTATTCCTCCTTTGGCAGCAAATTTGGCTTTCCAATTTTCCTTTGACCTTTTCCACTTCTTTCTTTTAGCTCTAAGTTCTTTAAGCCTTATTTCCATCACTTTCATAGCGGCATCTACTTCTTCAATCCTGAAAGAAATTCAGATTTTTAGCACAAATTGCCAAATTATAAAATGTGCAATCAAAAGTTTAAATGTCCTTGCACAATTTATTTTATTAGTAAAAAATTAGATGAATTAATAAATATATAAAACAGCTAAAACTCACATATGTAAAGACAACCTATAAGAATTCAAACATAAAAATTGGCAAAATAACACAAAACTGACAGTCCAGCCACACTGTTCTATTGTAAAAGAACTTGTTTTAATAAGGCTATAATCATCAACTAGCCAGCAAAGCTTGCAAGTATACAATCACTTAACAAAAAGTCATTTGTATGGCTCCTTTTTGACATAATGGGCCCATTCTGGTAAATAATATCTTTATAAAAAATAAACTGCTCATATCAATTTACTAAAAGAACCTGCCTTCCCTTACAAACCATAATATGTTGTAGCAGTACTCTTGAAGTACAGCCGGAATACTCCTGCAACCTTTACTGGAAGCCTAACAAAGCTAGGTAGCCCAGCAAATTTGAAGTAAAGCAAAAATATGATCTGGAACTTATTGGTAAAACCTCACCAAATTACATGCAATGATAGTTAAAATAATATTATTAATAAATATCTTTTAGAAAAATAATATGTTCAAGTATATTTTCGGAAGGAAATGGCCCCCCCAAAAAAAAACTTCAAGCAAAACTTAAATATGGTTTGGCTATTATACAGTGAACTGTTAACTTTAAGGTCAGCAACATAGGCAGACACAGTGATCACAATATATATATTGTCTGTATGTTGTAATAATAACAAATAAAAAAGAGATAGATAGAGATGGATACATCCTGCAAGACAGATAAGTCTTTTTGATACAAATTGGTCAAACATGAGCCAACGGTCACAATCACATTCTTACCTCTGCTTCATCTTGTCTTCCTCTTTCTTCTTTTTCATTGCTAGAGCATCCCACATTTGGTAAAGAGTTTGCTCATATCTCTTTTCATCTTCTTTCCAAACCTGGATTTCTTCCTTAGTTGGCCACATGATACCTGAGACAAAAATATGAAAAATCTATGACTTTTGAGATCAAGCATAGGGAGGCAGCTTGTACAATCACAAGCTCAAAATGTCTGGATGTTTATATTAAACCAAACACCTGATTGCAAACACCTGATTCCCACTATAACATTACCCTAGAATTTCCCCCTAGGCACCTTCCTCTTTTTAACTCACATTTCCTTACTCCCATACTTCCAAACTCTTATTTCCTTTAAAATACTTAAAACTTTGTTCTTCAAAAGTAAAATATGGTTTGGCAAGAATCCTTCACCACAAAAATGACAACAGCCAACTGGCCTCTAACAAGCGTTTTTTTTTTTTTTTTTTTTTTTTTTTTTTCTGGAGAAGTTGGCTTTATAGCCGTTAGTCAATACACTAGCCGTTCATCGAATTCCTACCTGGATCTATTCCAGAATTATGACCATGCTTTCCATATAACTTCCTGAGCTGTTTACGCGTCTTTGACTCGGGATCAGTCAAATTTACACATGCAGGTGAATATGCATGCTTCATTCGTTGTCTCAAGTAGGGTGGTAGTCCCGAAACATCTCTGTCCCTTTCTGAAAGTATTGGGCCATCTCCCTCACTATCTGTAGATATAAATGATTTCTGACATCCTGCATTGACTGTTCTTACTGTTTGTAAGAGAGAAAGCTGAATATTGTTACCGTGACCCACTGAAAATTTACCACAACGAGCAAGAACTAACGAGCCTCTTGCAATGATGGAGAACGCCATCTTGAATCTATTGAATTGCGTTAGATGTGACTGTTGCAATGACGCATTCTCACTGTTTATTAATAACTCTGCTTTTAAAATATTTTTACGATATAAAATTAAGGCGATGTTGGGTCATTTAAAATAAAAGTACAAAATACATTTTCCAAAGAAGATGAAAATTCAATCATATATCGGATAATCATTTTTTGTGAAGTGGAATCCCTGCAGATTATCTAATCTGGTAGACTAAGAAATAAATTATAAGAACTTTTAGATATTAATTTAAATCTTGGTTTCAGTTACATCACAAACATACAGATTATATAAATACAAGATTATAATGGTTGAAATGCCATTCATATTCCAAGAAAGCCAAAAAGATTTATTTAAATATGTTTATTATACAGTATTCCCTATCTACAATGATGCAAGATATTTTGTTTCAATATCATAAAACATAATGTCCTCTGTATAAAAAAAGTAATGCTTGAATTGCCACATTCTATTTGGATAACACTTTCTTAGTCAAACACAGATTCTACTACTTCAATGAAGTGACTTTTTTTTAAGTATTTGAATAACAGCTCAGTGCTATCACTACTACATGTACATTATTTTACAATCCACTTAGTGGAAAATGCCAACAAAATGAGTGCATTCCAAAACACTGGAAATAAATGCACTACTAATACATCAACTAGGGCATCATTTCACAATATGTATGAATCATTTTCTCCCATAAACAATGTGTATTCAATTACAAAATAATGAAAAAAAACAAAAAAACCCCAAGGTTCTACCGCAGTGAAAAGGTATCATTAATTTTTCTGTCTAATTGACAACAATTCAATTGCCCATTTAGTTGTGATTTTTTCTTGAAAAAGAAAGGAAGAAAAAGAATTAAAGAAAAAGAGGGAGTGCCGGAGACAGTATGTATGGGTATGTTTGCAAGTGAGTTGTCATGGAGGGCAGCTTTGCTTTTCAAGTCATAATTTGAGATATTTGGGACATAAATGTAACATTTGTATTTTACAAAAATAGAACAGATGAACACAACACCCATGTTGCTTCTGATACATATGAGACATAGAATTTTGTAAGAGCTTGCACACATAAGACCTTGAAGCAACAAATAATCTAGTTTTCAGTCTTTCATGTTATCTTGACACTTCTCTCTCAATATACCATATTGAAAGTGTATTGCTAATAATCTCTTCAAGCAAAATTAAATGACTAAATAAATAAATTATCATAATAAAAGTGTTAATTTAAAACATCATCTACCTCAGAACTATTGTGCTATTTTCCTCCAAGGCAGTAATAATGTTTTCACAATTTACAAAGTGCCATCAGCACAAATTCTTGATTGTTTATAGCAAGAATATACAAATTACATCAAACACAGATTCATACTAATGATAATGCTAAATTGATAAATTAATAACTGTACTTACATCTACTTTCACTCAATATCCTAAACTCCATAACAGTATGTCCAAAAGCTTTGAGGCTTTTGGGGCAATAGGGGTCTAAAAGTGGGCTAGTATTATATAAAATTTAAACCTCTTTACTAGCCTGGTGTCTCTTAAAGAACTGGCAAAACATTTTTCATTAATAAGTGAAGTGAACACACTCCAGCAGCTTCACTCAGTTTGAAAGAAGGAGACAAACATAATTAATCATTTTTTAAATATGTTTCACTGCAATATCTATACAAAAGGAAGACCTAATAATCCAGAACTAAGTTGTATTCCTGATAAATCAGTTATCTTAAAGCAAAGGGAACTTAACATGTACATGACAAAACTACACTTACCATGGCTATTCATAATGTACACATTGCTTTAAGTACTGTTCATAAATAAACTCTTAAACTGGTTTAAAAATTGCTGCATGATCAAGTACATTTTCTCTTCAAGTATGGCTTCTGCTATTATTTCTTTCCAAAACCAGAACTACTACACTTAACTGAGGTAACATTCTAATCTAATCTTAGGTTTTTCAAAACTGTCTACAGAACATAAACTGGAGATCTTCATTCTGTTCTGAGTTCTATACTTAAAACTTTTCTAAAACTATGCGTTTGGTTTTCTTGTGATTATTGCACATTATTGTCTGGAATGTTCACTGAGCTAAAGACTCTGTCACCCTTGATGCTTGATGATTCTCATTTTTATCAATTGAACTAACTGCAGTGTCACCTATATTGTGCACCGGTTGGTTGACACTCGAGAATGCCACTTCAACGTGATTAGATAATTTTTGTTTCAGTTTGTCGTTTTCATGGGCAGATTCTTTTGGATTTGATTCAAGCTTGACACGTTTTGCATCTGGTTCTGTATGATCCTCTTCTAAGTATGGTGTGTGGTGTGGTGATACCACATCTGCAATGTGTACAGTATTTTCCAGACTCTGGTGTCCCATTCTGGGCTCTGGTTTTACAGTTACAGTGGCACCAGCAGAGAGATCTACTCCCATTTTTTGTGGGGATATGGGGCCAGACTCCATATTATCTATGTGGCGTAAATGTAGATGATGTCTTTTAGGGTCTCTCCATAATAAAGAATGAACAGGACTAGAAGCACGGTCTCTGGCAGCTTGTGGGGGGTTCTCAGCATCATCCAAAAACCGGTCCATATAATCTCTGGAAGAGAAAAAAAAACCACATAGAGTAAATGTTGCTTTGTCTGTCAGTTTTATGTCACTCACACAAAATAAAGATGCATGCATCATTTCTTAAGCACATTTCTCTTTCATAAGTTAAATTATTATCTGTATGGTTATATAAATGTATAGATAAATGGGCATTCAATCCCCTAAATTAGCGTCCTAGTAAAGAAAAACAAGAAGTTTTTTTTTTGGCATGAATAGCATAAATTGTACTAAATAACAAATGTCTTACACCAAAGTATACGGGTGAGGTATTCAAATAGAAAGCATCTGTCATAAAGTGCAAATATACTCACGTTACTCCTGGATGGAGTATGTATTTCTTCTTTTCTAATCTTGTCTTATTGGCAAAAACATCATGCCTCTCGGTTTTCTTCCATAAATAATAAAACTGCACCAGTTCTCCTACTGACCTTGTACGCACCTGAAAATAAAAGAAAAAAATCCACACTTCATTCCAAAATACATTTAAAAGAATAAACTACCTAACTGAAAGGATTCCCTTAAAATATAAATATGCATCGTGTGACCACTTTCAGGTATCCTAAACTGCTACAGGCATGCTACATAATAATAATAATAATAATAATAATATTTATTTATAGTCTAAAATCCAACATGTGTTCAGTAGACTTTACAAAAATTATAAAATTCAAATTAAAAGAAAAATATTGCTAATGGTTATAAGATGAAAGGATATATAAAATGGATAAAAAAGGGGAAATTTAAAACTATGACTAAGAACAGTTTTTCTTAAGAAGTGTTTTTTTTTAAAGAATTTAAAGATAATTTTGTTTAAAAAGGTGGGTTCCTTTTTAAAGTGTCCAGGGTCCACAATTTGTCTAAGACTGATGGGTAAAATATTCCATTCTTTTGGTGCTGCAAATTTAAAAGCTTTATCACCGTATGATACTAATCTTGCCTTATAAACCTTAAGAAGAAGGTGATCACCTGATCTGAGATTTCTTGATGGCACATAGTGTGAAACAAGCTCATTTAAATAAGAAGGTGCAAGTTTATAATGAGGGATATTATTCCAGAATAAAATGTACAGTAAATATTTTGATAATAATGAACAGTCACCTACCTTGTTTTGTTGAATTAGGTAAAAATCTTTTCCATATGTTCTTAAACCGTTTTCAAAATTTCTACATTCTTCCTCAGACCACAAACTCATTGGATCTGAAAAAATGTCAACAATTTCAAAAACAAAACTGACAATTTTTTAAAGTTTGTACTGATGGAAATCATCTGAGATAGCCTAAACAAGCCTGTCAGCATAATGTGATGTCACTCGAAACTAGAAAATTAGGGAGAATCTTAACAAGAAATGACATGGGTTAACTTTTTAGCCACGAGGGTGAAACTCTGTGAGCCAAAAACGTCACCTTAGAAAGCAAAAGAAAGGAGGTGCAAAATATGGTGAAGTCATGTTATGCAGTGGACTGTAATTTGACAGAACTTAGGGAAAGCAACCAGAAAATGATCTGTCAATTTTTTCTTCACTGCTGCACCACACAAACTAGTCTTTTCTAACCCCACTCTGCTCCAAATTACTCAAAATCTTTCTTAATTTTATGAGGGCTATCTCAAATGACTCTCATTGCTAACTGTTGCAAAATTGCCGATTTAACTATAAAGATGTGCAACCCTCCCATCAGCTTAAGAAGTTACATATACTTTTTATCTCAATCTCAATTCCCATTTTTTTAGTATGTGAAAGGTCACCTGTAGGTGGTACTGCCTGCATTTTTCTTCTCCTTAAAGCTTCTTCCAGATTATGCCCACATTGCAGTAATAAGTATAATGCCTATAAAACAAAATAATTTCATTCAAATAGAATAGTGCATTTTACTCAAAAAGTTTTTTAACCTCACACAATTTATTATTCTTGAAGTGAATACTAATTTATTTAAAGGAACAATACTCATAACTGAAAAATCTCTATTGTGACTATGGCACATACTACTGACAGAGATAATATATCCAAATACCTGTTCATCATCCCGTATATGAGCACCTTCAGGAATAGCATTTACCCCCTGAGCACCTTGAAGATTCTGGTTCTGAATTTCAGCCAGGTATTTTTCAACTACAATAAAAGGATTTCCATTGTTTTTATTTAGTGCTGACTAGGTTCAAAGGGATAAAGGTCCCATTTAAAATGTGTATCCATCTATTATTAAAAAAATAGACAACTGAGATCTAAGTTAAATGTGAGAGAATTATTTGTGTCAGAAGTTATGCTATATGGAATTGTCAAAATATTTACCTTTCTCGTCTGAAAGTTTTCTGTTATCCCATAACAGCCTGTCTTCATTTTCATAAGCTGGAATTATTGACAAATAATAATTTACAGCAAAATATGCTGAAAACAATGATGTGCTTATGTATTTTTTAAATAAAACATGAAAACCTTATTTAACTCAAATCAACTATAAATTTCTGTAAAATATAAACAAAAACCCTAATATCATGGTTAGCTTACTTACCAGGGGCATCTCCATATTTGCATAGTCCCTCTGGAATTTGGGCTTGATAGTCTGAGCCGACCTGTATTGTCTGTAATGAAATAATCCACATTCATGTTATACATTAGCAGTGTTTCTTCCATAAATAATTAAGTTAAGCACTGATTAACACAACCATATTCTTTATCATAATATCAAATTACCTTTTTCCAATCATCTTCAGCCACTGGTTCATAATCTTCGTCTTCAGACTCATCGTCCAATTCATCCAAGTTGCTTGCTGAAACCAAAATAATTATCTTTATATTGGTCTGTGAATTGTTGTCTTACTGGAATTGTGTTAACTCCACTGATATCAGAGGCCTCACATTTTAATTTATGTCATTTTTAAAATAATACTCTCTCTTTTAAGTTTTAACCAGTAAAAAATAAAGTGCTTTGACTAAATTTAATCTTAAATGTAACTAATGCAGAACCCATAAAAAAATGAAGGAACTCTGATTAGGTTAAACTATGCAATTTGTTCCAAAATTTCTCCTTACATCTTAGCAGTCTTGAAGTATGTGATGGGACTTCAACACTGTCCAGCAGGTTGTCCACACTAGTGTCTTCCTCATCATCATCACCACTGTTCTTAAGTAAATCTCTGGCAATTTCTTCCTTGTCTAATGTAAGGTCTCTGTTACTGAGGATTTCTTCTTCACTGCTGGAGCGTGTGTCTGCTGGGGGACCTCCTCCACCATAACCATACATTGCCAGTAACTCTTCTAATGGCATTTCAGATTCCTGAAATAATATGTTTATATGATACCATAAAATATTATCTTCATGACTGCTTTTATGCTGGCATTTGTCAAAGGAACTCCAGGATAAGGATGCATGTGTCTACTCCACTGATAAAAATTAATTTCCCACATCCTTTAATCTAATAATAAGACAAGTAAGTAACACGGAATTCTCTTTTAGTAAAAAGAACAAAGGTAGAACAAATATTATTACTTTTTGTAAGTCATCAACTTCACTTCCACAGCTTTCATTACTGAGAGCTTCTTCCTCTTCTAGAGTATGTTCATCATCAAACTCATGGACAAGCATATCAACTGTGGGCTCAAAATCCTGGTCAGTATCTGGAAAATAATTTTTTGAAAAATTATGATTTCTCTTATTTACAGAAAGGTTTTAAAGCAATAGGCAGTCAACAAAAGAGAGGCATATCTTAAAGGGATAATAACTTTTCATATGAGATCTATATTTCACAATAAAAACATTGTGAATAACTCATAGAAATATAATATATTGTTTTACGACAAAAACAGCAATTATAGCTATTATTCTGATATCTGAGGATGTCTTCAGATCACATGACCTCCATTGATGGCTATACTCTGTTATAATCTCTTAAGAGATTTTAACAAAAAACCAAACTTTTTAGAAAAAAACCAGGGACTAACTCTGAGTGTAAAAATGGATTCATTAACCATTGGTAAGTAAGGGAAAATTGTTATTTACTCCAGGAAAATTCATTTTTTGACCAAAACGAAGAGTTATTATCCCTTTAACTTTTTTATTTTTGTAATAATAACAATCTTTGAAATGTCATTACACAAAGTTTTCACAACTTATCAAAACAGAGAATCTGTGCATGAGCAAATCTTAATCAAAAGAAGTAACTGCTCAATTTTCAACTAGATTAAGAAATCATACCACTAAGTGCTATTTTTTAAGCCTCCAAATTTGTGTATAGATTAAAGAAAAGCATTAAGAAAATGAATAAAAAGAAAAAAACATTACTTGGTTTAATTCAATACTTCTGAAATATGTTTTTGAAAAAACTCTAAACAGGACTATTTAATTTTTAACAAATAAATAACAAATCAATAATTTTCTGATTTTCTTTTGAAAAATGGGACAAAACACCTTTAAATAATACTTTTATAACTTTTAAATGACAAATATATTTTTTGACTGATATTTTGTTTAATTCTTCTGTTACTTAGATTTTAAATACAAGGCCATTTATGAATTTGTTTGTTTTCACAGTTTCTTAAACGTGCATCCAGATCATAAAATTTCTGATATTAATAAATAAAATATTGGACAATAAAGCACATTTAAATTGAGTTTTTAATATCATGGTTTCCTCACTTAATTCTACTCTACAACTGCATAGATTTCGAATGGCAAAGCTAAAAGCAAGCAAAACTCATTAAGCTTAAGATTAATCAATTTAAAATATAAACGGTATATTATTCATTTCATAATGCTAACTGGACTATTGTCAGTGTA
This sequence comes from Lingula anatina, assembly GCF_001039355.2. Next base: position 301,961 of record NW_019775380.1, read on the forward strand.
TTGGTAGCCCGTCTTTGCCAGCTATATGTATTTTGTTGCAACATATTATAATAAGCACAACTTTATAAAAGTCCAAGTTCAAAGAACGAGACTTACCCGGACTAGACTGGCCCGATTCACTTGTGGTGGGCTGAAATTTAAAAATATATATTTAAAGAAAAAATGCAAACAACACATAATCAACTCTTACATTTGAAGTAGGCTTCCCTAATGCCGAACAGAATAAAGAAATTGGCGCGGCTTTGGGTTTGCATTGGGCTTTCCCCATCAAAAACTTATCATCTTGACAACGGAATAATGTTTACCGGTTTTAAAGATTTGAAAAGACATATAATGAACACATTCATATCAAGATAAAGCAAAAGCGCACATATATTTCGTAGTTATTCTACTATTTATCTCATCGTTTCAATGAAAATTTTATTTCTTACCTCCGCCATCTTTGCCTAAATTATGGGATAGCGTAAACTACGATTGGAAACGAGACTGGGGGTTCCCAGCAGGCTAAGTGTGATAAGAGACGATCTCTGATTTGTTGAACTGAAATGGATTTTCGGAAATGTTTTGGTGAAATATCTTCTAAAACACAGCTATCTGCATTATAGTATTTTGTAATATACGACAATACAACAGAATAATCAAATTAATTACGTTTCTTGTAATAAATTTGAAAGTGACTGACGAATGAACAGAAAAAGTTCGGACCATCTGTAAAGAACATTAACCAATCAGAGCGTAGTTTATACCGAAGGCATCCAAAAGCTTAGCAACATATACACTATTACGGCAAAAAGTGCTAGTGCTTATCAAAATCATATTTTTTCAAATTTTCTGTGCGTGTGATTAAGATGTCTCATGCACAGAAAAGGACAGGGTAAGTTTTCAGTTTATTCTCAATTAATTTAGCAGCCGAAAATGTATGATAAATAGTAAAAATAACAATGCCTGTTTTGTGTGCTGTAAATTTTGTGCCATTTATGAGAAAAAAGTTAAGGCGTACCACTGAAACTTTCCTCTCTCTCTCTCTCTCTCTCTCTCTCTCTCTCTCTCTCTCACACACACACACACACACACACACACACACACACACGTTATTGTGGAAAATATGTTTTATTGTTTTAGTGCTTCCAAGGTTGGGGTTAGCACCACCTCCCGCAAGAGTGTTGCAGCAGTTTCTGGAACTAGTAAAAGCAGAGTAGGGGGTCAAGGTGCAACCTTTGCCAGTAGTAGGAGTAATGTATTTTCTTCTGCAAGTGGTAAGAAATTGGCAGGTAGTGAAGGAGTTAGGGGGACTGTTCCAGGAAAGCCATATGTCCAGGTATTCATACCAGGTTTTTTGATAGATATTATTTTTAATTTATTTCATTAAATGAAAAAAATTGATTTCATTAAATATTTTATCATGAATAAGATATGCAGCAGTTGTGGTTATTATACAGTTGTACCCAGGTTAAAGTTTATTCATATTTGGTACTTAGATTTTGGATGACTTAGGACAAGATGTGACACCACAACCTTTGCTTCACTTGGATCCTTCAGCTGTCAAGAAATCTAGCAATATACTTGGCGATGGATCTGCAGGAACAGTAAGTGTTATCTTTTTTCCAACATAGTAAATTCAAGTTATATGAAATTCAGATTTTTTTTTACTTATTATTATTTTTATCAATTAAAAGATTGCATTATGTATTGTATTGTAATGTTCAAGATCAGTTAGATCGCATGTTATTTTGGAAAGGAATTGAAGATGGATGCTACTGTTTTGTTTTGTTTTTATTTTATTTTTCAGTTTTTCTTATGTATATATTATTACTAGTTGTTCTGTTAATATTTTAGAAAGAAAGACATTATTTAATAGCAATATGACATAGAGAAACTTTATTGTGCTAATTATTAATATTTATATTTAACTTTAGCCTACTGATCTGATGTCTCAGGCTTCGATCTATCAAGCAGGGACTTTGAACATGTCACAAAGTACTTATGGTGGAGGCCCTTTTGGAAGGTTAATTTTGCATATATGTATTTCTATAATATAAAATTGTTTATTATCTACTTACTTTGACTATAAAAGATATAACCAACATTTTCTGTATTATATTAGGGTGGAGTGATTTATATGGTTGCTGTGAATTGCAATTTGCTTACTTAAAATTTTATCCTAATTGTTGTAGATTATCTACACTGTCAAAACAAACAAGAAAAGAAAGCAATATCGGTTTTTATAACTTGATGAAAATTAGATTTATTTAAAGTTGCTTATAAGACTACAAAGTAGTATAAAATTTAACTGAAATATTTTATTAATATTTATCAAAACTTATCACAATTACACATGTAGGTTGTGTGGCACTAAGCTTTTCTTTTCTTGTCTTTTCAGATCTGTATTTAGTGCTGATCAGTCTGAACAGAGATCACTGGGAGAGTCTATGGTGGGCCATGTGGAGGAAGCACATACCTCAGTAACTGCCTGGGGAGGTAAGTATTTCATGCAAAGATTTTTTTTAATGTCTAGTTGGAATGCCCCTTCTGTTTTTTATTCATAATTCTGCATTGATAATTTTAAGAATTGGATATGTTATAAGATCACGCACTTTTAAGTTACTTTGCATATTCCACACAATTAAACATATTTATTGATATGTGATAGTCATCTGCAGTGTCATATCTATGTATACTTTATGTACATTTTTCTTGCAGATATAAAGCACAAGCGTGAAGAGGTGAAAGAGGTGTTGAATGAGAGTGACCTGGCTAAGGTTATTGATATTACACTAAGTGAGACTGAGACTATCTGGATCCTGGACATGCCAGGCACTTGTGTATCTCTGGAAAGTGATGAAGCAGCTGTTGTCAAAGAAAAGAATGAAAAATACAAAGAGGTAGGCAGCAAAGAATTTAAACTATGAAGTCACATGTCAGGAACTATTAACCATTGGGCCACATGTGTTGCACAGTGCTGTATGTGGCTTATGAATGGTATAATTATGAATCTTCAAACGTGACCAAAATTTTGCCAGTCAAAATTCACAAGAAGGATCAGGCATGCTATACACATAATTTTAATCTTTATTTTAGTTATGCAAGAGCAGAGCAGGTAATGACAGGTACATGGAGAGAGAAATGAACACCTTCAATGACCCACCTAAACTCAAGCTTGTACAGACTCAAAAGATTGGATATGTCGTAAGTATCAGCTTGGTATTCATGTAGGAAATTATTTGTTCTGTCATACAGATTCAACTTTGAACTTTTGAACTTGATTTTTATTCAGCATAAACAAAAAAAAGAAATTAATAGTGTTTAGAAGTTGATTCTAGGTTTTATATGTAAATAAGCTCTTGTGACCTCTTTCGTAATAAATTTCTGCCAATTTTGGTCAGTCAATTGAGATGTGGTTATTACTTTTAGGATGTGGGAATAACAGCTGCCACGTGGGACATGTATGACACATATGAGGAGTTGGCTGCAGCACAAAAGAAAAGTAGGTTAAAATGAGCATAGAGGCAAACAGTCATTAGATTAAAAATACATGCTAAGGGAAAACTAGCAATGTGTGAAGCAGTGTTAAATCTCAGCATTTTATCCATAATTATGCAACTGTTAGCTAATTAACAATGTCTCTGATGTAATTGTCTTGTGATCCAGGTGAGGAAGGAGATGAGGCAGGTGAAGAGAATCCAGAGGGAACCATGAGCAGACCTGTCAGTTCTAAACAGAAGGTTGAGACTGTTGAGGGTGACACACAGACTGATGCCCCAGCTGGAGCAGTGTCCAGGGGACAGACACAGATCAGCATCAGGCCAGGGACAGGTAATGTTTACAGTGAGCCTGTGCCTGGTGATTATTTATTTATTTATTTATTTATTTATTTATTTATTTATTTATTTATTTATTTATTGCTTATCATTTTATCAAAGGCAGCTAAGAAGTACAAGTTTTGGAAATATCCTTATTTCTGAATATTTGAGTATTAAATTTGATTTAATTTTATTATTGATTTTAGTGATTTTTTTTGTGGTATTGTAATATTTACACTACAAACTCCTTACAGAGAGTCGGGCGACTATTATGTCCTCAGTAATGATGGGGTCAGAAGCACAGGGCAGCACAGCCACTGGGCCAACAGCTGAACAGAAAGCCAAAGAGGAAGGTGAAGCTATAATGAAGGTGAGAAAATACTCTTTATTATCATGAAACTTGTTTTGACATATCAGATGTATTATCTTATTCTTTTTTGAAGTTGAGAGCAAATACAATTGTGTGATCATTGTCATCTGAATGTTTATGTCATGATTTATTTGAATTGTAACATTTTTTAAGTAATGACAGTCTACACCCTGACAGTTGTTCATTCTTTGAAGGGGTTTAAATGAGGAGAACTATTTAGTTTTTTCTCCCAGTTATATTTTTATATGTCTATTCTAGAAGTTAAAGTACATACTTATAATGTGTCTTTTTTGTTTTAGTCGGATTCATTGAAAAAGAATCTTGTAATCATGGAAAGAGTTGTAAATCTCAACAGTTACCAACCAAGACAAGCATCTTATAGACACTTCCCAATATTTGAAGGTAAGTTTATTTTTGTTTATGAGGAGGAATTGATTTTGAATAGGTGCAATACTGGTATTGTTGGTTGGACACCTTTGTAGGAAAATATATGGTGGTGTTTTGGACTATGGGTCATGCAATAGGAAAAAGAAAGAGAATAAAATAATTGCTCATGTTATGCAAATGGGGATGGTAATGGAAAAATTACATAGAGGAAAATGTTATAGAGAGGTAAACAGTATGTAAAGGCTCATGCATATTTGTAAGCACTACCTCTTTTACTGTTAGATCACAATGAAACCAGATATTTGACATTTATTGTCATTATGTACCTGGAGCTAATGTTGGAGTGAATCAAATGGCAGTCATCATTTCAATTTATTATATTATTTAGGAATTAAAATTGTGTAACAGTAGATATCAGTTTCAGCTCAACACATGATTTTAAATACTGTACTTTAGACATAATAAATGGCAGTAGAAAAACATAGACAAGTTGTATTTATATAAATCATTGTTTACAGACATTGACAGGGTTAAAAGTGAAAGTGAAACTCCCCTGCCCAACCAGGTGGCTGTCAGTGATGCAGGGCCCAGTCTTGAGAGACTTTGGGTATACTCCTGTCCACTGACTAAAGGCAAAAATGTCAGTTGTATGTCATGGAACAAGAAAAATCCAGTAAGTAGAGAATACATACATGTAGTTGTGAAATTTGCATTTAAAAGTTACTCTTTTTTTTTTTTAAATCAAAAATTTTGAGTGTCCCTTTGAACTCACAGGCCTTAGGAACTGAATGTTACAGACAAATTAAATAATCTGCTTTAAAATGCTGCTTTATATGATAAAACTAGTCTTTTATTTATTTATTTATTTATTTATTTATTTATTTATTTATTTTTACAGGATCTGATAGCAATAGGATATGGTCAGTTTGAATTTACAAACCAAAAAGGTGGCATGGTTTGCTGTTGGTCACTCAAAAATCCAGAGGTATGTACATGTATGATACCTATTTAGCATTGAGAGTAAACAGTAATAAACACAGGCATACTATGTACAGCAAACTGATAGAGATGGTCCAGGAAAAAGTAACATTTGAACATTTTTTCATTAGTCAATATACTGACTGAGCTCTGTAATAAAATTTTAAAAGAGAAAATATTTTAATTGGTTTCATTGCTTTTATGTTTTGTTTAGTTTCCTGAACGTATTTATACCACAGAACAAGGGGTGACATCGTTAGATTTTTCAAACACCCATCCGAACTTGCTGGCGGTGAGTAATTAAACTTTGTACTTTAACCTTCACTTAAAATTTTTGCTGGCTTTTGATAGGTAGTTCACAGTTTGTTTTGATATGTGTGTTTATCTATATATGCCTTTCTTTTTGAAAATATATTGATTGACCATGGGTTTAGTGCCTAGATGCAGCTTGTACTACTAATATTATATTTACATATATTCACTGTTATTTATTTTCATCTTTTTTACAGGTTGGAATGTATGATGGCACAGTGGCCATATACAATGTAAGAAGCCAAAACAATGAACCTGTGCTGGACAGTTTGTAAGTATCCAGTGTCATTATCTACATGTATATTTACAGCCATTATAGCAGACTTTTTAAATGTCACCCATTGACCATTTACTTCACTTACAGTGTCCTTTGATTTACATTTAATCTTTTATTTGTCATTTTATGCAAATGGTTGTTTTCCAGTGAATCCAATGGCAAACACATTGCCCCAGTGTGGCAGCTTAGGTGGATAGAGAAAGAGCGAGGTTCAGAGGAGAGAGCTGAGGTACTGATCTCAGTCTCTACAGATGGGAGAGTGACGCAGTGGTCGATTAGGAAAGGGTTTGAGTGCACAGGTAAGTGATTTTCAAATTCTCTCTTACATATTTAGTGAACTTGTACATTGTAAGCTGTGGATATTACAGTTACATCATGTTTAAATTAAATTTTCAAAAATTTTGTCTTTTTAAAACTTTTTTTAACATATGTATATGTATGCTTATTATATGTATTTTGATAGATAATGTTGATTTGTCTAAAAATTTAAAATTCAAATGATATTATCTTATCAAATGGGAATAGAGAAATTAGCGATTTTAACTTAAGACTGGGTAATGGCATTTTTCAGATTTGATGAGGTTGAAAAGAATGGCTTCCAAAGCAGCATTAGTTGGGTTACGTGGTAAAGAAAAGAAGGCAGACTCTTTAATCACGAGAACATCTGGTGGTGCTTGCTTTGATTTCAATGCCAAGGACACAAACATGTTAGTGCATTTTGATCAGTGTTTAATAGACTTTTGATTGATATTTTATTTCTGCTCATACTGAGTAATCTCCCAAGAATGGAAAATTATTTTTAAAAAAGGAATTGGCATAATTGTATTTGTTCTCAGATTTTTTGTTTAAAATAATCTTGTTGGCAGTAGTAACCAAATTTTGTTCTTTTTCTCCAGCTATTTGGCAGGCACAGAAGAGGGTCACATACACAAATGTTCCTGCTCATATAATGAGCAGTTCTTAGATACATACACAGCACATAATGTAAGTCAGCACTAATAACATTATATAATACTAATGTTGTCCACAATTAATCAAAGCACTCCACTGTAAAACAAATTTTTAAATCCACTTACACTTAGCAGCTTTAGAAACCTTTATAGTTTTAATGTAAAACAGAAGCCAACTGTTACCAAAGATTCACACTCTACTTTGTAAAATATTTCAGTTGATAAGCAGGCCACCAAATAACACCTTTCTCATTCAGTTACATGTTGTGTTTTTCATTTCCAGGGACCAGTCTACAAGATCCAGTGGTCCCCATTTGTGCCTGATGTCTTTGTAAGCTGCAGTGGAGACTGGACAATGAGGCTGTGGCATCAGGAGCACCTGCAGCCAGTACTCAGCTGTTACTCTTCAACTGTGAGTGCATTTTTACTTCTATTTCTTTTTGTGGTTAATTGTTGTGTAGAATCAATGTAAGTGTATACAATTTTTAGTAGCTTTTTTCACTTTAAGAAAAACCACATTGATTTATACCATAATTACTGATAATTTCAACAGTATTTTGTACGCTCTCCTGCAAGTTTTGCTAAAATATTTGTTATTTTACTGTTAAAATAGAAGTAATTTTTGTTTTATATGTTTATTGTGCATTTTAAAAGAAAATTTGTATGATTATTGAAAGATTAACTTGGCCCGTGCTTATTTTAGAAATCTGTATTTGATGTCTGTTGGTCCCCAAGATCTTCTACAGTATTTGCTTGTGTTAATGAGGCCAGAGTAGAGATATGGGATCTCAGTGAAAGCACGTAAGTTTGTTTTTTTTTTTTTTTTTTTTTTTGGGGGGGGGGGGGGGGGGGAGAGGGACTAAGTAAACTCAAAATTTACTCATGTTTGCTACTTATTGTTGGTGTGATTTATTTACTTGTCTCTGTATGAGACTTTGTTTTTGTTTAAATATTTTTTTACAAAAATTCTTTCAATTTATGTATTGTAAAGTGCTTTTTGGATAAAAGACAAGAAAATTTAAGACAGCAAAATTTTTACAAATAATCCATTGTGTCATTTAGCCATAGGGACATTAGTGAAAGCTTTTTGGATTATAACACTAAGCATTTTTTTCTCATTTATTTAAGGCTTGATCCCATCTGGAGTGAAGCATCTGGACAGCGATTGACTACAGTGACATTTGCAAAGAATTCTGAGGTAAATAAAAATGTTTTATCAAATAATCCTTTGCCTAACCATAGATATGTGTAGTGACTAGCATACGCAGTGAGCATAATTTACCTGTAAGTACCAGTAGTGAGTTGTGCTAGTTGTGAATATATGTTAACAAGAAAGCAAATTAGCACAGGTGGATTCATATAAATCTATTTATTGAACTTTATACTTATAAATTCAGATAGACAATAAACTTGTCAATTAAAGGTTACAACTTAAATTCATCAAGGTCAACATCACAAAAGATATTATTTCTTGTTATTGAATATATTTTCTTCTTTCAGTCTATTCTGGTTGGTGATAGTGATGGCAAGGTGACAGTATACCAGCTACGCGGGATGCCCCCACCATCAGACTCTGGCCAAAAGGAGGCGCTCATGTCCATCATCAAGACATCTCTCGCCAGCCAAAAACAACTGAAGTTGGACAAGCCAGAAGAGGGAGAAGAAGAAGAAGAAGAAGAAGATGAAGAGGAGCTGGGAGATAGATAACATTATCCTCTTGACATTTGACTCTAATAAACATTCCAAAATGGCATAAACAGCCTTATATAGAAACCAAGAGTAACTTCACTAATAAACTGCTGTCACTGTTGATTTTGTAAATATATGAAATTGTAAATACATATGTGGCAAAACTGTAGATGTATAGATTACCAGGTGAAGAGGACAATTTTATCTGTTGTTTTGAGTCCAAATATTGTGGCTGTCCAAATATTTCTAGTGCACATGCAGAATGTGATAACTCCATTGGGTATTCTTTAACAGTTTGGGAAGACATTCAGTATCAAAATGGATAAAAAATAATTACTATTATCATTTTATACCTGTACATTGTATATTGACTTTTTATGTAATAGAGTTATGTCATTGCATTTTATGTGGACATCTCAGTTTCAAAGTGATAACACTGAAACCAGCCGTCCAGTTTCTACTGTGATATGAATAAAGATGGTACAAATCTTACAACTGCGTGTATGTATTAAAATATAGCTTACTGTAAATTGGAAAGTCCTTAAAAGTGAAATAATATAATGCTTTTCCCCCTTTAGATATTTCAAACCTTTTTTTTTCATTATTACTTATTTTATTTTTCTTTTTTTTTTGTAATTGTAATTTCATTGTTATATAAGTAATGGATTCTAAATCTTCATTTTTTAAGGATTTTTAAAGTAATTTCCCTCACAACTACCACAAAAACGATGAAATACGCATGTAGTAATTAAATACCACTGATAACAAAAAGAACAGATGTAGATAAAGCCTTTTACTTTATATTGAATTCTTTGTTGTTTTTAATTATCCCTATTTTTCGTTTTATTAATATTGTTTTTGTTTATTGATTGATGCGATGGATTTTGAAACCTGTTAACCCAATATTACGTGTATGTTTATTTACCCCAGTTAACCTATACTAGATCCGTGACTGGACCAGATAAAGGTATAAACTCTACTGATTAGGTCAATGAATATTTCGAACACAGATTATATCAGTGTCGGTATTAGTGAGGACATTGTTTTTGCGACGCTTACGAGCAGAGCACGGACTGGACTTAAATGTCCTTTCACTGCGCCATTATCACCATGTGATAAGCAAGGTTAATGTTGACTCACAGTCTACTAGTATGCTGATGTATTGACTAAATAACAACAGAGTAAGTGATTGGTTTTGTGGAGTACAACACCCAATATACTGACATTACGGCAGAGGCGTTCCTATACCAGAAGTCGCTCAGTATTCCATTGTTACACGCGAAGATCACCTATTACAGGGTCTTGTTCCCTAGATAAAGCAACTTGCAACTGGGTTTCGATTGCCATGAATCTAAGCCTGGTGTATGCAACTCTCCAAAGGGTATCATCTATTGATGGACAAAGTTTGGACATATGGACAAATCAGAGTAGAGGTTTGAATAATTTTGGGAAAGCCTTCAAAAATGGTGGTCTTGGAGAAAACGGTTCAGAATGCATGAGTGATACGACTTTTAGTAGCAAAGACATTCATGAGGATATTGATGCATTTGTTTCTTCGACTGAAACAGAATCATCTGAATTACTTTCGCCCATGTCTTTATCAGACCATGCCCAAGAAAATATTCCGTCAACGGTCAAGGAAGAGAATTCCACAGATAAAAACCAGCATAAAGACCACGCCGATATTTCCGAAAACTCAGAGTGCGATTCGGGATTTGCTGATTCTTTAATACAAGCAAAATCGCCGGAAAAACTAAAGACTGGCAGCTATTCAGATAAAAGCGAAATATTTAGCGGAGGTTCATTGGAAAGAGAAAATAATGTTACCATAAGACAATTTCCTGAATGTGCCTCAAAACTATTTCGTGCCGTCGTTGTCAGTTGTTGGGACAATATTTGCGGTCCTCGAATAATGAGAACATGGTTGGCCAATGACTTCAAAATCCAAGATGATCGTCTGCTTGAAATATGTCGAAAGTCACTGGTGCATGAACTGGACAGAGACGAAGGGGACGGTTCGATCAATATGAAGTCATTCACTGTTTCTAAAGAAGATTTCACAGCAATGACATATATATTTAATGGTATGACAAAACTGGGCATAAAAGTTCATGGAATAACGTTTTTATTACACAATACACACATCAGAGATTTCTTTTCTTGTCTGGATTTGATCAAGAGATATATGCAAAGGTTGGTGGGCAGTTTCCGCATATTGTTGGAAAAGGTAGGTCTACGTTTAGATATATTTGATAGTAACAAATTTTGATCTTGTAGTGAGCCCGAGGACAGAGATTTTGTCCCATTAATATGCCAATCATTAACAGTCTATGTCGTAATGACAAGATACCCTACTTTATTGCATAGGCAGATGACTGATATCAAATACAACGAAAACAAGGTGTAGATATTTTAATAATAAAGCCAATTTTTCTAATTGCTACGGATCATATCTCTATAGGGCCCACATCAACATGTTTTGTGCTGGTTTTTAATGAAACAGATACCTTAAAAGGATATAATACCGTTTATGTTAAAACGAACGGAAAAGAAGTTGATATCACCGATAGGTACTTTAAGGCAAAGCACGCGCCAAAAAGTTTTCTTTAGCCGTATCCTCCCTGGGAGTTTAAGAAAAAATTTGAGCACGATACAAAATAAAGGACGAATATGGAAAATATTTCCCTTTTCAGACTGACGGCCGAAATAAAGCTTTGACATTCTTCGATGATCACATCCCCAAACTTGTTGAAATATCCGAAACCATGGAACGATTTGCAATTCCTGAAGCAGTAGCGGTAAGACTGATTCAATGGCTGATTCAATCTTAATGTTTGGAAGAATTGTTCTTTTTTGAAGAAATTCAACAACACGTGATCGACAAATTAAAATAAAAATGTTCGTTGTCTTTTTTGTTTTCAAACGGAAGAAAATTTATGTTTTTCTGGCCGATACATAGGCCTTTGAATGCTACCCACTTTAATTCACGCCAGAAATGTCCAGTTATAAATGTCCAGTTAAAAATAAATTGTGTCGGTTGTTCCTCTTTCATATTTTGCTGCGCTTGCAAAGTTTACCTTTCAATATATATTTAAAGATATATATCTCGAACTTGCAGTGTTTTCTTTTACCCTGGGGCGTCGATCATTTGTCTTGTAATAAATATAATATATTTTGGCCTTATTTCGATATAGAAAAAGACCAGTCCTGTTAAGTTGGCAACATTCTCTTGCACAAGTATTTCTTTGCTTTGAATAGAAAAACGTTTTTTACTTCAGTTGACAGCAACGTACCTTTCACACCAACATAGACTATCTTTCTCCAAAGAAGAACTTTTGAAGGACGCCATCATGTCACATCTTTTGACATGTGGAAATACATTAGTCACGGGGTCTAGTGAAAAGAGAATAAATAAGGTAATTTTTATTCCAGCTCGCGATGTGAAGGTGTAATAATGAGTTATTCAATTGAATTGTTATTGCCGAAAGTACAATTAGAGATAACATATTTGAACTTGAATTGCAAACAAACCTTATCATAAAGTTGTGGGTCTCTATAGGCCTACCCAGAACTAATAGAAAAACAAACTACATCTAGAAATTGTGAACCACTATACGAAACCCGATGTAGGAGCTGAAATCTTTCAACTACTTGTCCCAGCTTGACCCATCTTACTTGCTTAGATAAAGAAGAAAATAATAGACATCAAATCAGGTTTTGCAGGACCTTGATATAGGCCTCTTTTATTACCAGTATATCTTCTGTCTATGAAATAGGTACGTATTTAATGCTCGGTGTTCATTTACGTTAACTACTGGGCCTAGACTTTTTTTACCTCTATCTACTTATGTGAGTCAACGTGAATACATAACACACGCAGACAGACACCTGTGGTTGGAATGGATGATAAGATTAATCGCGCACAAACTTCATGTGAGGAAATTTATCTCCCTATCAGTAACTATCAAAGCCAAATAAGTCACATACTGTATTCAAGGTTTCTTAAACAGAAACTAAAATTCAGTTATGATTTGTGTATAAATATTTTTTTCTATTTTTTTCCTGTTTATTAAAAGATAACAACAACAAATAGAAAGATATTTAAGTTTTCATGCAATTGTGACACGGATTTGTAAAGCTCTCCAGGGGTAAGGAGCACTTTAAAAATCGGTTATTGACCCTACCGATAAAATCGGTTGACTTGAGATTAGTTACAAGCAACGATTTATTCGGTTATTGATCAACCAGTCGATTGGTCAACATGGTAACTGCGTGGAATAACTGATCTGAAGACATTACACAAAATTGCAAAGTAATTCTACAAACTTGTCGAATCTTGTTTATTTATAATTATAATTGTACCTACCGATTGTTAATCAGTTACATCAGGACCCCCCTGACACAGTCCCCCCCCCCCCCAAATCCGCCACTGCAACTCAAAAAAAAAAAAAGAAGTCAGGGGCGGATTTAGGCCGTCTTCTGGGTCTTCCGGAAGACGGTCAGATTTTCAAGTTTACATTGACGGGTCAAAAATGTAGGATGGATCGACAAAGATAATTTGAAAGACTGTTAGAAAATATTTCTGGATCCGCCCCTGGAAGTAATAATAATGGCAACTTAATTAACGATCTTTTCTACCTGAAATCACGTATAGTAAAATAATGTGCGGTATACTGATGAGTCAAGGATGTATAGTACTGCTAGATGCTAAATGCAGATAACCAAACATTATCATTCAACAAAGTTCTCGACTGATACTCAAGCACGCATATCTTTAAAACAGATACAAGGTGAATTGGTGTACGCTTTACTATTTTCAGCGGGGCTCCGTGGTGTAGCGGTTATCACATCTGCCTAACACGCCGAAGGTCCCCGGTTCGATCCCGGGCGGAACCATTTTTCTAATATATGTTAGAATGATCCTTTTACAAAGGTTATGTCTAAAGGCGCAACCATCATAAGTATTTAACTGATATAATCAACAGTCGCGGATTTAGTGGGGGGGAGGTCCTGACCCCCATCTTCGATTTCTGAAAAATATCACACCAATGGTGCCCTCTTAAAATTAGAATTTTGACTAACTGAATAATTGTTCTAAACCGTACCAATTAGCACCGTTCGCTCTCTAAAGGGGAGGGGGGAGGTTAGGCTTCGCATCCGTGGACCCCCACTCCTTCAAATATTTCTGGGTCCGCTCCTGAATCTAAGTGAACAAAAAAAAGGAATAAATCAGGAATCATTTAACAGATAGCAAAAAAAAAAAGAAAAAAAAGAAAAGCATCAGTTCGTGCAAATAATGCTCACAGGTAAAACGAGCGTCTGCTGAAAATGCGAAAATAATCCAAATTAATGTGTTCGTAACAATCTCTCAGCGTTTATCATAGCTCTATCCGTTTACTTTGAGAAAGTTTCAATATTTTTAGCATAAATCAAGTCTCTGTGAGAGTAATGCAGTCCCTCTCATTGACTTAAATCTACAACCATTATTCTTGGCGGAGCGTATCTCAGCTGGTACCAGGGTTCATATTGTTTCTTTATATTTCTTTTATGCTAGTAGGCCATGTCCTCATTTTTTAAATTAAACTCCACGCAAATATATCTGTCAAGAACGCCTGTAGACACTAAATCAGTACAACCTGAATCCATGTAACTGGATGCTATTTTAATATTGGTTTAAAAATCATTATTTTAATGAGGCAATATAAAAACGGTTTGATTTTCAGATGATCCTCACATTGGCGCTCTTCAGTCAGCTTTCTGATCGCAGGTGTAGCCGTTTAGTCGCCGCAGCTGGAGAGAAGAGATGGAATAGGTATATCCCAGACCTCTGTATACAGGGATTGCTAATGGTACGCTTCACCTTTATTGCTTTCTGGTTCATTCCACAAAAAAAGTTAGCATTTAAGTCACACCAGTAAGAAGTTCGTGTACAAGTTATATCATTTATTAACTTCCCCATTATTTTCTTTTTATCTTTCCCTAACACTGGTCAGACCTCGTCAAATACATAGCTCTTCCTAGGATTGAAATGCCGGGTGAAATGTGTCTGATTTGCGGCTTACTTCATCGTTCAATTGGACTCTTCGGTACAATGACATTTATAGTCTAAGAACGTTAATCAAAATCATAGTGAAAAAAAAGAGGTCTAGGGGGAATTTAATAGATAAATGCCCAACAGCTTATTAATGCCCTTCATGCGTGCTAAATTCCACTTAACCCACTTAGTGGCAAGGCAAGTACTCCTGTGCCACGTCTACACTAGGTCTGCTTGAAAGTTAAAGGCATAAACCTGATTACATATAAATTTGCATAATTTTCTCTAAGCTTGAGAAAAAAAAGTGACTTTGCATCAGAACTGTTTGTTGATAGTTATATTTTAAGAATTAAACATAAAAGTGATGAACTGGATGTCCAAAATATTACTATAAACACATATATAATTTTAATTTTTAAAGTGGTTAGCCGACTTCTCTGTGGACGAGTTGTCACACGTAAGCATCGGTGGTTCAGTGGTAGAATGCTCGCCTGCCACGCGGGCGGCCCGGGTTCGATTCCCGGCCGATGCAATGTTTTTAAATTTTACGTCTTAAAATCATTAAAAAATATAAATATAAGAAGTAAACACCAACACACGATCACATTAAAATCTTCGCTGTTATAGCCAAAAATCACATCAGAAGCGCCAAAAAAGCAGTTCATCAGTCAGCTTCCCCATCACGACATACTGTGCAGTTACTACCCGACCACCATCGTGGACATCAGCGGCAGAAATGTCTGGCAGACGTACTTGGTGGACGGCCACAAGGCGGGCAGACAGAGGCTGCTGAATAGGGAGCTGTTGGATTTGGCGCTCGATAAGAAAAGAAGAACTGTCATACCGATGTAAGTAACATTTGTCTTATTAATAGGTCTTTGGTGCTTGATTTTTATTCATTTATCCTTTTTTTTAAACTAGCGGCATGAATCTGAGCTTTCAGATTCCAGTGAATAATCTTAAAATAGTGGCGGTCACAAAAGTATTACATGGAAATAAGAAAATATATTGCGCACGAGACTATTAAAACACGCAAAATGAACATGACAGTATCAGTTCAGTGTCAGTATCAAAGAATCAACGTCGTTGAATATTAATCTCAACACACGTTAAGTTCACCAAAAACATTTCATTTGAATAAACCAGGCTTGTGGCAAGTTCACAAAAAAATTAATTATCATTTCAGGGTAACGCTATTTTGTCCTGATCAGCCCGAGACGCTCGTGACGAACTTCGTGAAAGAGGTGAGAATTTTTTTTTTTTTACATTACTTACACATTACCTTTCATAAGAAGCAAAGATTAGATCAAATAAATGGCGTCAAAATGTGCTTAAAACCGTCTTGCTCGATTGGGGGCCAGGAGAAAAAAATTGACCTTATCTTCATAAAAGATCGCCTTTCCCAAAGAGATGCAATGGTTTTCTGTTCGGATATGCCTATTGCATGCCAGGCGATACGTATACCAGGATATCACTTTTTAAAACTTTTACTGGGATTATTCTTATCAATTGAAAGTACATAAGAAATATCTTACACAAGTGGCATGCATCGATAAATGAAATTATGGAGTCTCACTTTTCTTAAAACATTTAACTTGTTACATGTACGTCTTACTGATATGTATTCCGATTTCAGGTATTTCAGCTACCGCCAAATTCTCGTCACGATTACACAGTGTCATTTGTGTATAGTTTGAAACGTCAAGCCATGCTGCTGATCAGACGAATTGAGGCGATTGTGTAAGTTCTGGATTGATCAAAATCGCTTAAATACCTTTCGTTTCCTCACTAGCTTAATGAGAAGTAAACAGGTAATTTATTTATTTTGCATTGAAGTTTAGCGAGTTCTCTGAATGGTAAGCATCATAAATACTAAAGATTTAACACAGCTGAACCACACCACGAGTAATTTAAATTCAAAATTGCGCACGAAGGCGTACATATGTGGTGTCGAGATGCAGCAATTATCAATATCATGGTTCGATCTAAAAAAAAATTGGAAAACGGACTGGATACGGATTTTCAGGTGAATGGAAAATGTGAATTTCACACAAATGCGCTAAAAATTCTTGTGTGTGCGTCAATAGTCCACGTTTCATGAAAACATACACCACGAAAATGCAACCTAAACTTTCACAGAAGACGGAATTCTTGTCTTTATTTCCAGTCTCTATTTTCTTCAGATTGGCCAAAAGACCAGGTAAACCAAATGTCATGAGATTACGGGAAGAGATGCGGCTGGAGAACGAGGGCGACTTCCGCATTATTCTTGCGCAAGCTGAAAAACTCAAACCTGGTTTCTACTCATACATAATTGAGAAAACGGACTTTTCACAGTATGCGTTACTCCAGGGATATACGACATAGTTTGGACAAGAGTTGCAAAAACAAAGAAAATGTCATATATCAATATGCTTTGCATTTAAACATAATATCACATAAACCATTTATTTTCTTTAACAATCAAGATATGCTTTTCAACAGTAATTAACCTAAGTGTAAGAAATGTATTTGCACCTGCAACTCTTTTAAAATCTCTGCTGGTATTTATGCATTTATAATCTTTAAAATATCCTTTATGACAGAATGCACTAAAATTTTAAAATTTAGTGCCACATGAATACTAATCATACTGGTTTATCATGCTTCCCATATAGACACCAGTGATACAGATTCTTTAACTGGCTTGGATCAGAAGCTGTAAAAGACAAATAAGAAAACGTGATAAACTTTCATGCCCATGCATAACTTGGTTTACTGTAAAAGTTCTGAGCAACAGACTTGAAATAAAATCCGAGGTTTGTATCTTCTGCTGGATAATTAATAACATGTGCAATTTTTCATCATTACATTTTACTTACCATCAATATTGAAGTAAGAGAGTAAATCGTTTGTTTCTGGCATGGTTTGCATTGTTTCCAGTAAGTTGGTAGACTGAATCTGTGGCATTCGGATATTGTAGTATACATAAATTTTGTTATTAAATGTCACATAGATAAGGCAGGGCACGTTTGTTCCATTCACGGAATAGAAACCTGTAAAACAACAAAAATGGTGCAACTTTGTCACTGAATAGTATCCTCATCATTAGTTTGGTATATATATATATATTTCTACCACATCTTAAACACATTTTTTCTCGATTTTGTTCAAAAAAAAAAACAATTGGCAGATTTTCCTGGCACTCAAAATAAATGTTTTAAAACCACTTTTCTTCCATTAACTTCAGTAATGTGAACAGTTGCATGTATTCTTTGCATTTTACTCCCCAAATTAATGCAATATCTGATCAAGGAGTAAAGTTGTTACTCGAAATGGATGAAGCACAAGTCCAGGCTATTTTAAAAGTGAATAGGAAGAATTTAAAAATCTAAAATCTCATACATCATGGATAATGTATTTGCATTTTGTTTTCTTTCATTTAAAAGCTAATTCAATATAAACAAAAAGAATGTAATTTAATGTTTAGTTTTTACCTGCACAGAATGCTGCTACATCCTCTTCAAACTGAAATCGCACCACTTGATTTGAATTGTTCACAATATATGTCTGTCCATCCCATGAACACACAATAACTTCATCACTACCATCACCCTGAAATTAACATATTCACTTAAATGTGGTTAAAAATAAATGATGATCAATAAGTTTCATGAGCTAACCAGCATAACTGTATTTTATAATGATGAAAGACTTCAAATTGCTTTTAATAATTTTTTTCATATTTATTGAAGATAATTACATCATGTACTATCAAACAGGAAGATACCATGATACAATAAACTTTTTATTGTCTCAACTGTGTACATGCATAAGCTTGAGTCATGATATATACTGAAGAGGTGTAAATGACGTTCATACTGTAAAGTCCAATTTAGTCAGCCCAAATAACTGGTGATCTACTTGAAATGACCACAGGATCTTATCATCTTCTACCAGCATCAGTGTCCCTGTCAGAAAAAAGATCATAGCACTTTCCACTGTGAATCATAATATTTTAGGGGGAATTTTAAAGATTAGAAAAGTTTTTATAAAATGCAGCTGTTGATGAAATAATGAGACATGTTTAAGTCATGAAAACAACATAACATTAAAAAATATATATCTGAAAAAATACACATGGAACAGTATAAAGTGAGTGTTTAAGAAAATATGTATTTTTGTAACTGATGTGAAGAGTATGCTTCTGTGCTTCATTAATATCCCAATTACTGAGATGCCTTTATTACAATGTCATATATATTACACAATGCATTTAATAAAGTAACTAGTTTTGATCTAGTCAAAATGAGCACATATATCTAACTGAACTAGCTCCCTCTTTTTTTCTCTTACCATCTAGTGTGCATAGTGCATAAAATGTCCCTTTGTCTTCCACTCCACCTGGCTTCTGAATGTCTCCAACAATTTCTGTGGTGACACCAGGGTTTCTAGCTCTGGCTGAGGACAAGGGATGGAAGGTCAGGGTAGGACTGACTGACCGATCACTAAAAATAAAATCATGTGGGAATTATCAAATAAAATAAGTTAAACTTTAATTATATGAGTTTAAAACTATACTTGGATCCAGTATTCACATTCTGGGTTCTACAACATGTAGATAGAATATTTTCAAAAACATATATGATATTGGTATATTATTTAAAATAGAAAAGTGCTTTTGCATGAAACAAAATTACACTGGATGAAACACTACATTCAAATCAACACCAAATACTACTAGTGCAGTCTTAAAAGGGGATGTGACATAAGTGAAAACTTGATTACAAGACCCTCTGTCCCACAATGTGAACCTGCCTCTCTGATGTATTGTCTGTTTGTGTCAAGGAGCCTCCATCACTGCTATATAATGTCACATATGTTCCCCCAGGTTGTGCAACCATCAGACATGTTTTCCCTTCAGTGTTGGTGTGGAGAGTGATAGCACCAATCTAACAAGAAAACAAATAAAATCCATAAGAAATAAATAAAATGTCTTTCAAGTATTTGACCGACCTGTTGCCATGTCTGCATATGTGACAGTGTGAATTTAAATGAAAATAAATGTTATTTGGTTTGCGAATTGAAAAAATACTATCAACACATCAAAAGAGCTGTAGGGTGCTGCTGATAAGATTTTTGTTTGATGAATCTCACCTGAGCAGCAAGCTGCCATTTATCAACCATTTCAAATTTCCCTGCAAGATCTGAACTTGGGTCTAAAAGATCCCTGCTTCCAACCCAGCGGAATGTCCGAACCATACGATCAGAATATCCTATCACAAGCTCAACATGATTATCTCCATCTGAAATAAATAATTACAAGACATTTTGTTTTTTAAACAACGTACTGCAAACTTGTCATTTCAGTGAACTTCAAATAGATTTTGTAAGCAAGGTTACTTGTTAGTACATTTTTGTTTCTGAACAAAATAAAATTATTGTAGTAATAAGATGTAATAAGATGTTTAGTTGCATTTCTATCAGGACTAACTTAGATTATCTGACATCTTCAGTCAATTAAATTATATAAAAACATTCATCAAGTCAGACATTTAACCCATCATTAAGCAATATGATCATCTGTTGCTGGCAGGTAGTCCATTTCTGATCTAGAATTTAAACCTTTCACTATGCAGTTGAAAGCCTCTTCTTATTCCCAAGGCCATCAAAATTTCACTCACCCACATCTGCTATTATCATCACCTTGCTATTTGCAGGCAAATTTTGTTTATGACATGGCTTCATCTCAGCGTCTGTTGCATCTCCTGATGAATTATGGCTTGAATCTAGCACTGGACTCTCCTATGACAAGATTAATAATAAAGTTATTATTAATTTATAATCTTTCATTATATTTTGTGTCATAAATTATAAAAAACAATGACTTCTTCATCTTGAGTACACATACATCCTGCTTCTGTGGTGTATGTTTGAAACAAGAATATCAAAGTATTGTCAAACCTTAAAATATCATACTTACACAACACGTACCAATATTGAATTTTTGTGCCTGTATGAAACAAATGCCAAAGAAACTAACAAGTTGAGTAAAATGTTACCTGTGACTTTTTATCTTTCCGGAAGTCAAACAGGTAAAATCCACCAGCAGAACTGTGACTTACTAAAAGGTTCTGAAACAGTATAAACTCAAAGATAGAGTCCCAGAAAAAACACACATATACAAACAAACAAACAAACAAACAAACAAATTAAATTGTGAAGGTTTAAACAAATAACAAACAGACTTCATCCTCTGAATCTTTTCACTTAAACTCACCCTCCCTGTATTACAAACATCTCCAACTCCCACACAGGTAATCTGGAACAAATATATTTTCATATGAAATTTTAAAAAATCATAATTATTGATGTAAAAATAACAGATCAAATGTTAAGTTTACCAAGTAAGTGGCACTGTTATGCATAATATTAACAAGCTAATTGGTCTTCCTATAGATCTTTTGTATCATTGTCACCAGTTGGAGGATAACACAAAAACAGTAGTCCTGCAAAAAACTTTTCTATGATGTTAAATTAATCTATAAATGTGTACACTTCAAATCAATATGGAGATAAATGAAAGCATCCTTTTTAACATTTACAAACATATCATTCATCATCTTATTGCAATTGACTGGCAAAGCTGCATAGCCCTTTTCTCCATTAATTTGTACAAAACCCTCAGTATATGTCTAAAAGGATTTGCCAGACAGTGACCATGGCTGTTGGCAAATGATATACAGTATCCCATGCTTAAGGTCTATATGCAGTGCAGTACTACAGTTTTGTGCAGAGAAGATGACATTACGGATACGGATAATCTTACGTATCGCACATTTAACATAATTACAGGGTAAACACAATAGGCCACAATGCTTTGCGTAAGTCAGCTGGGTTACGGGAAGTAAGTCGAGTTGGCCTCGTTTGAGGTGATGAGTGACAGCCTTAATTGCCACCTCTCCCTCTACTGATGCTGCTGAGCGACAGCGTTAATTGTCATCTTCCAAGTCCCAGCCGCTTATCTGATTATCTGCCCGACTGCACACAATCATTGTTCATCTATATGGGGCACGCTTTCATTGTATTCGTCCTTTAGGTAGTATTTTAGATAGTATTTTCTTTCTTAACGATGTCTTGGTTCTCAAGGCTCAGTTACAATATAATTGTTTCTCCTAAAATTGTTTCAATAGACGTTTTTGCTGCGTATATAGCACATAGTTACTTACTTTTTTGCTGTTAATTGTGTTGTAAATTTCAAATTTCCCATGTGTTGTTGATTCTGAATGTTAAAAATAAAGGATCCATAATCCTAATAAAGCCAAGGTCCCAACTACGTTTTGGACGCACGGTTTTCAGGTTACTAGCGTCCGGCTAGGACGTAGCGAGATCGCACGTAGCGGCTGTTGATCATGTCAAAAAGTTTCTACGTGCTGATTGCGTCCTCCAAAAGTCGCACGATGGACGTGCTCCTCACGCACGAACTCCCACGTTTTCCCCATTTTTTTTGGCCGTAGACCACACGTAGCAGCCCGTACGTTCGGTTGGGACCTAGGCTTAAGACGGCGTATTTTACGTTTTTCCTTGAGTCATCAATTTCATCTCAAATTATTACATTGAAATGCTCACACTATTATAAATTTTGAACATATAATTGATTGCAGTTTAACCTGGCTTTGCCCTAACCTTTCAACATCATTTTCGATCACGAAGAACAACAGGGGCCGGGTAATCTATCCAAACACGTTTTTCTTTTTTTTTTTTTACTTTTAATTATGAAGCGGCGCGGAGTATTCAATTGGAGATTAAGACGACGACGATAATATCCATTGACTCGTACATCAAATTAAATGCTTGTAGAAAGGGTTTTTAAAAGGATTTTCTAAGAACATGGAGTCGGCTAAAAGTGGATGATCGGAGCTTAAGCAAGCATTTAAGGAAGATAATCAACGATCATGGTAATTGCGTGTAATCCACGTGCCCGAGTCCCTTTAGATCTTATCGGACGCTCCAAAGAATTGCGGAGATGGAGAAATGAGTGGATGATATAATGTTTTCAAGGAATCTGACCGGCTACCATTACCAATAAATATGTTACAAAAATTTTTTTTTGAAATTTGTTTGGTTTGGTGCATGTAAGCTTGCTCTGCCAAATTATACATTACCGATACGGGCTGTCACCAGTACCTTCTGTTTTTTTTTTTTTTTAGATTTTATAGCAGAATATTCTATCTATCGCAATGAGTGAAATGTCTGGCATATATTCATATAGCAAATATTCTTTTATGACATTATTCATACAACTTATTCAATCCAGATTTAGTTCACGTGTATCTTGATGGAATGCTTTAAGCAAGCAGTTTTATAAGAACTTTATTTTAAATAAATGGTTTTACATTCCCATCCTTCTGCTGAAACGAGAAGTTTGCTTATTGTTTCATGAATAAAATAATGAATAAAAACCCCTTCTCCATACAATGTTCTTCATTTGATAATTATCCTTGTGGAACAGTGAACGAAAATAAAGGCAGTCTCAAGAAATATGTTGATGGAGAGATAGGAAGAAGGTGATCTTATCGCAACTCTCAATTTACCTGTGCGTTGCAGCAATTAAACTGTTAGCTTACCTGGCAGCTCTGATTAAAAGGGTCACCTGAAATTCTTTTGTCCGACTTAAACTTTCAAGATGTGCCAAGTTTTGATTTCAATCACGCTCCCTGCGGCAACTGCCGAAACGAGACCAGCACCTGACAACAGTGAAATTATCATCCCTAGAGGAAATCTAAAGCACTGAGTTGTCTGCTCGCCAGTTGTCCAAAGCTGGTAAGTTGATGGTACAGTTAAAAAATATACGAAAACCTACACCCTAGAATAGATCACAGAATTAAGGAATGTGCTTTTGTGCGACTACAATTTTTATTATCATCATTGAATAATAAGACTCTGCCCACCACCAATTAACTCAAACATTACAGAAAGAAGGTTCCGTTAAGATTTATACTGTTATGTTGTTGATGTGATCTGTCAGTTTGATGTTCATTACATAGGATTGGACGTTGCTTAAACGGGTAAAAAAAAAAAAAAAAAAACACACTCTTAAAATTAGACTGCGCTAAATAGTGTATCGACTAGTAAGCAAACTAAAATCAAGGAGGGTGGGATGTGCTACAGAAACGGCATAATTACGGATTACTATTAGCACCTCTTTACTATCTAGTATTGTACACCATACTGACTCTTGTCAAAGCAGACACAGGCTCTATATATTGTAATACAATAGATTTAGCGTATACCCCCCCCTCACCCCCACCGATAATGACTGGCCTGTAATTGTGCGTTTAACAAAGGTAGTGTTACAGTGATATTCACGCCTTAATTACTATTTTCTCAAACAATTTTAATTTTTGACAGAGGTCGGATGGGGTGAAAAGTGAAAAATAGTGAAAAAAGTGAAAAATACTTTTAGGTAACTCACTTTCAACACTACATTAGAGAATGGTAAAAACTAAAACACAGTAAAGCAATTTCTGGACAAAAAACAGCAATTTATTTTCAATGTTTTATTTTTCTAAATAAATGTCAATCATTCTTGTAAATTACAAAATAATAATAAAAAAACATGCTTTGTGCTCTTTACGCTGCTGGTTCCCTGTTTAAACACTCCACACGTGACGCAAGTGTTGCAACTGATATGTTCATTTCCGACAGAAAGTAGTCAATAAAATTGCCTAAAACATCTGTAACACTGGCCGGGCAGACCATTTTGCATAATAATTTTGGTCCCTCCTTCACTATAAACTGAGCCACACAACAGTGGTCAAATTCCTGCTTAAATCAAGACGGCTACTCCAGCTCACTTTCCTGCCATTTTGCATTAATTTGACACATGTAGTCGAACGTGTAGTGTAAAATATCAACGAAGTACTGATTGGCTTAAAAACTGGAAGCTCGAGGAAATGAACCAAACATTTACCTTGGCACAAATGGCTTTCGTTTACAACTTGTAGGCAGTCATGTGACGTGAGAGTACCGTGAAAAGGAATTTTTGCGTTAATGTTATTCCAATTGAACAGTATGATCAGTCGGACGTCGGGTGAAAAAAAACAAAATTATTTTGGGTTTCAATTTTATTTATTTTATTTTTTTTTTTTTTTTTGCCATATTAAAGTCGGTGGAGCTTGAGAAACAAGTTGTTTGAAAAAAATGCCTTACACCTTTTAAAAGAAGAATCGCGTGCATAACTGCTGGCGAAGGTAAGGATTGACTGGGCATCCTAGTAGTCTCTGTTGGGATTGATTTTTTACAAGAAATCAATAAATCAATGTAAATTACTCTTAAACGTCCCATTCTAACCAGGGTTTTGTCATGTTTGGGTCGCGTCGCAGCGTAACAGAGTACGATTTAATAGCCCACAATTAAGCGGGATCATATATCACGCCTCTTTTCACACATGGTTGTGTTGCCGCAAGGCGAGAAACACCCCGCCGTCACCTTATTTACATAAGCCCACCCCTTCTTACTCATCGCTGCATGTGTGTAAGATGTACGTAAGGTGTCCGTAAAATATACGTAAGTCGGCATTGTCCTTAGCTTACGAATTTTCACACAATTCTTTTGTCCTCTTAAGGGGCGTACGTAAGACAACTTAATCGGTTTTGCTTTATCCGTATCCTTAATGTCATCTTCTCTGCACAAAACTGTATATGGTCATGACCTCAAACATTTAACTTCACACATACCGTCCCTAAGTCTGATGCTCTTGCCCATGGTTTCTGTAAATCACCACCTTTGAAGACTGAAAGCTCTCCATCTATATTTCCTACCACCAGTTCATTCAACTGAAATAAATGCAGGTACATGTAGATTGTAAAAAATGTAATACCCCCATTTTAAAAAAAACATTAATTTGCCTTAGTGTGAGGGTGTGTGTACCCATGCAAGCAGTGTGCACATTTATAAATCAATGTGTGTGCAAATTTAAAACACACGTACGTACATGTACTCAAAACACATAAGGTGAAATAAACTATAAAGTACTGGAAAAATTAACAAGCATCCAATAATTTTCTTCATTTGGACACGTGTAGTTGCATATTGAGCATGTGCATGTACCGTGTTCATCTGGGCTCCACACTCACGCAAATATCTTTATATCAGCGAATGTCTAGAAAGTGTTCACATAAATGACATAAATGATATAGTGCTTAGATTTTAATCTATTTAATCTTTAACCCTATATTTACTTGATCATTGTCGACATCCCCAAGTGCAATGGCCTGGTTGAATAGATTCCCCTGAAAGTCAAACTCAACTCTTTCAACAAACGAGACAGTTCTCATTCGACTGCTCATGATATCGTCTCATTTGGAGGAAAAGTCAACTCAGCATCGTTCTTCACATCACTAAGAGCATTATAAATGTTGTTGGGGCATCGATTTCGAGTCACTTCCCTTTTCGAAAGTACTGCAGCGACATCTATCGTTTTTCGGCGTTGTTTTGGATGGGGTCTAGCGAAACAAACCAAAATGAGTTAAAATTATCAAGAATTCTCCGCGCGTTTTTCTGAATTTCCAGGTTGTCATAGTCGAGGGATCCCTTGGACAAATGAGGTATGACCTCATGCTATCAGAATGTTGGCGCGGGTCATGGCAACTGCTGGTAGGAAAGGTAAATTGAACAATTTCTAATCGTCAACTACATGAGTACTGTATGTATTATTTTTATGCGTGTACAAGTGAAAACGAACCCAGAACATATAACTTGTTACATTGTTGTCTTTATCAGCAACACGACTTATTCTTGTTATTAGCCTTCTTAAACTGTAATAAAGCCTACCAGGTAAACAACTGCAGTGATGGAACCTCAACCTTAAAGCTGGCCATCGCTGCCCTTGTCCTTCGCAAATCTTACATGTACATCGATTTAGCGTTCAACATTACATAAGACATGTACTGCATCATCTGTCTAGCCTATCATTGTAACTAGGCTGTGCAGATTTACAGACAACAGATAAAGTAAGGAGTATATACATGAAAACAGATGAAATTAGGCAAATTAACAAAAGAAGAAAGAATATACTGTACTGTAGTATACTGGTACTGTATATGATAGTTGATTAGGGTTGACCTTACAACAGACGTTCTTGACAGATATTGATTATAGAATATAATTCATTCATTTAAAGCTTATAACATTTCAGCTCACATTCCCCATCCTCCAAGGTCAAAATCCACTAGTTCTAAACCCAGCCAGCCACAAGTACGCACACTAAAGACTACATCTTCACCTGCTCCTATCCCTAAGGTGAAGTCTGATGTTGGACTGGCTAATGGAGTCAGAAATCTTTCAATACAGGAGAGGAAGAAGAATCTGCCACCCAGGCCAACAAAAACTGCTGTGTAAGTATGGCAGATAATTTTACCTGTTATAGAAGTATATTACTTCTCCTGATAGAACAAATTTTCTTTTTATTTTGACCCAACTTTGTTCATTGTTTTAATTTTTACATTTTTCAGGGAGAGGAAGGAGCTATGTAGAGATTTTCAGAAAAAATGTCACATACTGTGGCATACATACTAGTTACTAGTTGTTTTTAGTTATGAGATTATTTTTGTTTGCAGTGCTGGTTCTGTGCGTAGGACTGGCTCAGTAACAACCTCCAGTGCCATCTGTAATAACTTGGAGGATGTGTCCAGATACATCAGGGAAGGCAGGGCTAAGAACATTGTGGTGATGGCAGGGGCTGGGATCAGCACACCTAGTGGGATACCCGACTTCAGGTAGGTGTATTTGGAAGATAGTTGACAAATGTTTGGTTGGTAAGAAAATAGGTTTTTGGTATTACAAAAATATATACATAATACATTTTAACAAAAAAGCTGATTTTGTAACTCCAACAGGTTTTGCTTATTCTCGAAGGCAGCATTAGGTACAGAGAAGGGAGGGGAATAGTGTAATGTAAGAGATAAAAGATAAAATGCCAATCATAGAAAACATTACATTAGAATTTCATGATTTTTTTTCATTGTTTATATACTGTACAATTTTTATTTAAACATTTAGAGGTGCAAATGCTCTAAGCCAGTTGCATTCATTTTATAACTGTGATCATGTTTCTAATAAATAGTGGTATTTGATATTGATTCTATCCAGGTCCCCAGGAACAGGCCTATATGACAACTTACAACAGTATAACATCCCATATCCAGAGGCGATATTTGATATTGATTACTTCCATATGAATCCACGTCCATTTTTTGCCTTATCCAAAGAACTCTACCCAAGTGGAAAGTACAGACCTAACTACATCCATTATTTTATGCGCTTGCTGCATGATAAAGGACTACTGCACAGAATGTATACTCAGAATATTGATGGACTAGAAAGATGTAAATATTGGTTTTATTTAGAAACATTTCCTCCGTCATGATCAGTTTAAATGTATTTTCTGTTCTCTATTACTTCATATATACGTCATCATGTATTTGATAATTTTTTGTACTGTTGATCATTTTAAGTTTTCTAATGGTGCTGACTATGTCTTTTTCATCAGTGCCAGATCCACAGCTGGCAGATGGTGTCTCGGAGCTTGATTGAATCTAAATTAACTATAAATAATAATGAATACAAGATTTCAAAGTAAAAAAGTTCACTTTTTTTAGAAGAAAAGAAATCACTTTGAAATGGCTGGCTACAGGCCTGGGTCCTGTCACATCACTCCTTTAAAATTTTTAAAAGATCTTATTATATTTTTCACTTGAATTTCCAGTGGCTGGTATTCCTAGTGAGAAGCTAGTGGAGGCTCACGGTACATTTAGCACTGCCACCTGTATTAGATGTAATCTTGAGCACCGAGGAGATGAGATTAAGGTACACATACACATATAGCTGCTCACTGTGTTTAAAGATGGATGATTGATTATTTGTTTTACATCATTTCCAGTTCATATCAAGTTGATATTTAAGATCTTATGTATATGTATGGATGTGGAATGTACAATGTAGCTACCAGTATTTTATGGATTGTCAAATTGATTTTATTTGGCTATGTTAAACATTTTGCTTACCGTTTTATCTATTATCTTCTGTGCTGTTTGTGGATCTTGATTTTGGATATGGTTTTCTTTTCTTTCAGGATGCTATATTCTCTGATAAGCTTCCAAAGTGCAAAAAGACAAACTGTCTGGTATGTAGTCTAACACTGCAATCTAGTTGATTTTTTTTTGTTCTGAAAAACTCATGTTTAATAATGTTGGTATTTAAATGACTTAATGTTACCTAATGTACTTCTAGACACAAACCAACTTTTGAAAAATTTAATAATCATATGTTCATATTCCAGGGAATTGTTAAACCTGATATTGTGTTCTTTGGAGAAGAACTTCCCAGGAGGTTTTATTATTACCTGAAAGATTTTCCCCAGGCAGATCTTGTATTGGTGCTGGGGACATCTCTAGAGGTATTGTCAAACATTTTAAGATGTGCAATAGACACATAAATCAGTGATATGAACTTTGTGAAAACAAATCATGTACAGCAGAATTCTCAAATGATTTTTAACCTTAAGGCAGGGTAGAGGTTATTATATAATAAAGCAATCGCAAATCTGTCAGATATTATATTTTTGATATATTATTTAAAAATAAAAGAAAAAGAACAAATTTATGTGACCATGATGATGCAGCAAAATTTGGATTCAAACACTAGGTGGAGCCATTTGCTAGTATAGTGGATGCCAGCAGGTCCTATATCCCCAGAGTGCTGTTCAACAGGGAGGCTGTGGGGCCTTTTAAGAGGAAGAGAAGGAACAATGATGTTGTTTCAGAAGGTAAGGACCAGATATAAAATTTATGTTAAAATTTTCCTTCAAAGACCAATATGATCCTCTGTCATCTGTTTAGTAGTAGATATCCTTCAGTAGGCTGCAGTGAAATTTTTTTTAATGGTGTGCATGTTTTTCTATGTATAGAACATTTACTGCATCTTTAATATTGGTTGTATAAGGTTGAATCGATCCAAGGTTTTAAGAATTTTGTTTTTTCCCTTAAATTGTTAAATTTTTATGAATTAATTTCCCCATCCCTAATTATCAGATAACAAGACTTGCAAGTAATGCACTTTGCTTATTTTAGGGGATCTAATAGCTAATGTGCAGAAGTTTGTTAGAATACTGGAATGGCAAAAAGATATGGAATATCTGATGAAAGAGAATGAGAAACTCCTAGATGAGGTATGTTTTATTAAAGTGTCCAAGGCAACCTTTCTTTATTTCATCAGCTGTGCAATGAAAAGTAAAATGCATTTGTAAAAGCAGCCAATGTTTGAACTTGAACATATTTTAAGTTTGATTTGTCAATGTATTTCTCAATTTCTGTTGTATTACTGAATTAAATGCAATATTTGTACAGTACATGTATCCATATAAACTTGCAGCAAGTGTCAGCAGGCACACTAAGTAGCAGTGGATCTACACCCAGTGGTGGCAATAAAGGAGATGGTAAAGATGGCAGCGCCTGTCAGAATGGTAATAGTGGTAATCTGACTGGAATCACAAGGCCAACCAACAGAAATATGCACACATTTTCACGCAATGGACCCAGTTATGGTTTTATCAACAGGAAGGGTGCCTCCAGCACACATTCACTGCCACCTATTAGCAAAATGCAGAACTACAGATCCCCCAGGACTATTAGTTCATCCAGCAGCAGTGAAGAAGAAAGTGAAAGTGACACTAGTTCAGATGATTCTGATGCATAAGAACACCTTGACTGATATAAGTTAAGTGGGTGAAGTTAACAAAAAAGACATTTAGACATTTAAAGACATTTTGGCATTAAACTTCAGTGTAGGTCAACCCTGTTTCATCAGTGAGAAGACAGACCCGATGCTTGTAGAGTTATTCAAACATAAACATGTCTTAGTACAGGTGAAAATCATCTTATATAAAGGAATTGTCACTAAGAAACTGTTCAGCTGATGAATTACAATACCTGCACTGTCATGTGATTTTTATTCTGAATGATAGAGGAGGTAAGAAGAATATATTGACTTGGTGCATCATTGTAATGCTAATGTTATATATACCGGTGACAGTGTTCTTAATTCACAGGTCGGTTTTTTTTTTTTTTATTGAAGAAATCTTTTTTGGGCTTCAGCCTGAGTTTCAGAGTCTGTTGGAAACATATCTCCCTAACAATACTAGTATACTTAGAAAAGGAAAGTAATTTCTGTATACTGAAATGCAGGGCTGTCAATATAGATGAAGAGTAAAATTTTAGGAAGTCTTTTTCTGATAGGGACAGTAAAGACATATCAGATACAAGTATGATAAAAATATTTGAAAGAGACCAACAATGTTGTACACAAAGGGTTCATGTATTTTCAGAGAAGCAGTGTTGAACATCATTAATCACTGTAACAGTTTGTATGTTAAGTTAATTCACTATATTGTGGCACTTTCTTTCAAATGATGCCATTATATAGTATAATTTTCACTACGATACAGGGAGAGTTGTTTGCCACATTTTTTTTGTGTGTGTGTGTTTTTAGTACTGTACTTTGTTCCATATGTAACCCTTGGAACTGTCTGTTCATTGGCCTAGTGGTGTATTTCCCATTTTAAAACTTCTCATTAAAAATACAACCTCCATTCAAGAGAAATCAGGTCACTGGTTGTCTGTATGAATCATTAATAATTAAGTGTATGCAGGTAAACAATTTCAGAGCTGCGGGCACAAGAAAGAGCTATTAAAAACGTTTTTGCATATAGAATTTATTTGTTGCAAATGGAAGTTTGTTTTAACTGACTGGTTGCTTTCAGACTGCTGTATCCACTACGTTAGGCAAACTTAAAGGTGATGTAATATTTCATATCTTTTTCATTAGAAGACTTATGGAACGACATAAAGAGAAGCATTTGAATATGAACTAACTACAGCAATTGATTTCAACCAGCAACTCTTCATGCCTCTCATAAGTTTGCAAAGCTGTTGGTGAAATGTGATTATGGACTTATTAGCTGTGATAAGACTACTATATAACAATAGAGAGAGTTTTAATTTACCAAGTATGTTTGCCACAATCTTAAAGGTAGAGAGTTTCTCAGTTGTAACATATTTAATGGATTGGTTTAAAAATATTTTCAATTAGATAGGAAGAAATAACTTTTTTACAATGTTTTATGCCTGTTTAAAATTTAAAATGTGTAGGCATGATAATGCCTTTGGTCGATCTAATAATTTGGGCATCCTTTTAATTTAATCGACCTTTTTAAATCCAAATTAATGCTAAAAAATTGGGTATCTATACTGTATACCCTGAATCAGACATCATTAGTTATATTTTTAAGATTTGAACAAATTGCTACTTATGCCCCAAAACTGGGTGTTTTCCTCTTCACTTTTTTCCAAAGGGAAGTTAAGCGCTCTAAATCTTTTGTAGGCATTGCATTAATGATTGTTTGGTGATGCCTTATTTGAAAGATAACATGTGGAAGATGTGTAGTTCTCCTGAGATGTAGTTAAAAGTTTTGAAATGTGAAAATTTTTATTGAGCCTTTGAAAATGAATATTTAGAAGTATCTAGTAGTATTATCGTGTACTTAGTTATTTATCACCATAATTCAGTTTAAATACAGTATTCTGAAGCATGAATCAAAATGTACAGGAATATTTATTAAATAAACACGTTCCTCGCCACTTTTGTTACTGCGAGTTTTGTTGTATAGGGTCGATAGAAACAGCGACACGCAAGTACACGAGGCTCTTTATTGGCACAATTTTCGGTCTCGGTATTTTATGCAGTAAGTTAACGCAATGTTGCATGCACAAAATTAATTTTGCTAAGACATTAGAGGGGGGGGGGGTTGTTAGCAATGATAACGCGAAAACCTGAAAGTAAATGATCATTCAGCCGCTCTCACCCTCTTCAAGCATCGTAATACAGGTACTGGTACGTACATGTAGAGTTTAACTATTTATATCCCACTTCATGAGGTGGAAAAATAATTTTCAGAGGGATATTTAGCTATCAGGTAGTTGCAAGAGTGCTTCAATACGAACAAGAACGTTTTGTATCAAATGATATTGGAAAACAAGGGAAAATACTTTATGAGAAATATATGTATTTTACCGTACGTCGAGCGTTCGATTTGCCTGGTCCCGATTACGTCACACTTGGAAGCAATAGCTTATTGAAATTGACGTCAATAGGTGAAATTCTTCTTCTTATCAAGAGCCAGTTCATATGTTGTATATTTGACTGCTGTTGTGGAACACGAGCAACTGCTATCAACTGACCTGGCAGTTAGCCTACATTGCATGAACCTTAACATATTGTACAAATTTAGTGTTGACATTGAAGCACTGGTCTACGTGACAACTGCTGTTGCTTCATTTATTGCAATTTACCTAACTCCAAGGTAAGTTACAATGTGCCAGCCTGACAATAGGGGAAATATATATATTGTATTAAGAATGCTTTGCCATTACAGGTTTATTGACGTCTCGGGTTGGCAAACATTATCATATTGCGTAAATCACAAAATCGTAATCTTCGCGAATGTGATTGTCAATAGTTCAGTACAAGGACGTCGAAGAATTTACATTCTTGTTCAGTATAAGTCTCACTGACATCTTCACTCCAGTTATACACGAAGCATGCCCAGCGTTGTTGTTTAGATCTACGCTGCCTCGGTGATTCTGAAAGGTCGTCCAAGATTTGAGAAGAAATTAATTTTGTCACGTTACCTGGTTTACGTCACTGCATTGTGGTCAACATACTAGTAGGGGTCAAGCCTGCTGCCAAGCAAACGGTCAAGCTGACCTTCTGTAATATATCAGTGTCCGATAGATCGGGCTGATAGATTTCAACAGAGGGGGCATTGTATCCAAAACAAGAGAGAGAGGGGAGCTATACTTGTGATATTACTTAACGCACGAGACGTACGTAGTTAAAGTGCCTCAAGCTCGTCATAAATCACGCTGTATTATAAGGCTTAACACACTGGTCTATGCTGTAATGGTTAATTACTTCAGGTTAGGTTATACAGGTTATATATTATATAAGTACGCCGTGTAGGCCTATATATCCTATATATATATAGATCCTAGCATCAGTGCTGATGAGTGAATATCAGTGGAGCATAAGGTGAGGCTATCTGAGCACGGGGGAGAGTTAGTGGACCACTAATGCGTGAAGTCACAACTTCCATATCTAACGAAGGTGTGAGTCCCAATACTGGTGTCAGGAGTGTTGGGTAACAAGAGGTCCGGAATAGTTCATTTATTTGTCAGAGATTTGTGTCAAGAACAGGTAAATCCTTGGTGTTCCCACGCCAAGTCCAGTGGTCTCCGCATCCTGACAGGTTAGCTTGACAAATACTACATGTTGGTGACAGTGAGGTGATTGAACTATTTTGGGCTGGAATATAAAACTGATTATTTAATCGCCGAGTATGTGACAGAGTGGCAGTTGTAAAGGTATTTTATACTGGTTTAATTTGAAGTGACGATAAAAACTTTTCGTGTGGCTTATTTGAGTATACTTAGTTATAATATTTAACTGTTATTAGCTCATCATCGGTACAATTTCGCAGATCAGTATCGTTTCTTTTGTTAATGAATAATCCAGAGATAAAGGCAGCTTGTGTTTGCGTCCCATGATGCGCGCGCGCGCACACACACGCACACTCGGTGTGTTCACACTGTATATATACTCAGTATATCAGTAATATAACACCGAAGCACCAGTACCGTGGCTCAGATCCCAGTTGTTTGTCCTTGCTACAATGACCTGTTTTTATTGACGTTGAAGTTATTTTCTTATGGTATGCCCTTTGTGACGCCCTTATTTAGGCTAAAGGGCACTAACAAAATATGCCCATCACGTTACAGTATAATGTTTATTAGCTCCAAAGTCAGCAAAGCCCTGAGAGTCTACGATCAGAAACAAGATTGTTGACTACTTTATTCCCCTCCTATTGAATCATGAGCATTAACCATCTATATCGGCAAAAACTCTGAATCTTAATGTCACGAAGAAACTAAAAATGACGATGTATTTTTTTAATGAAAAAGTTCTTACTGCTTGTAGTGGTATATTTTCAAAGGTGTTTTGCACTACAATGTATTTCAATTGTTTGACCTATCAACCTGGACAGCTTGACTTTGACATTGCTTTAGAACGACATACCAATGTCTACTAGGGCCTAAGGCTGTAAATATTTATCATTAATCACGCCGTCCTATTTACTATATGTATGTAAATCTGTTTTCAGGTCAAGGCCATTAAAACAGCTGAACACAGTATAGTAGGACCTACTCAAAAGGAGATTATACTTAGAAGAACATTCGTCATCTGAATATCATCACGAAACAAGAGAATAGACCGAGTTTTTCAGATAACCTTTCGTCCGGGACGCCTGTGAATGCGACATCCTGTAAAATACATCATTGGCACTTTAAAACAATCCGTGTTTTGTTGTTGCTGAAAAACTCCGAAAACTGTGCGAGACGGGTATCCTTCTCCTTTACAAATAACGCAGCGGATAAAAGGGAAAGGAAACGTGATTGAATCTACGCTTGGATAACAATGTTATCAAGATATTTCCATTGTAATGTCAGGAGATTTATAAATCATTAAACCTGAAAGGATCCAGAAGCACCGTCATCTTATACATTCGTAAAAGTGCCAATGGATAAAGTTTTTGTGAGCAAAGTTTTCACTGCTGTGGGGTGCTGTATCGCTTTGCTAGGACTTTTTATATGTCTAGGATTATACTGTGTATACCGAATGCGAAAAGCCTATGCGAAAAAGAGACAATCTTGCTCAGGATGTAGAGGACAGAATGACTGCGTAACTCCACAGAACACCAACGTTGCCGTCATCACGACAAATTGCGATAGGTGTGAAAGTGGTTGTCAGTGTGGTTGTACTTGTGATCAACAATCGCATTTCCACACCCCGCCACCTCCTCCGTATTGGGAAATAACGCGGGAAGCGTCGATCCAGGAGGACCCGGACCCAGCTTCGAACCAGTATCCCCCTACATACGACGCCATGTTTGGTGAAAACGTCACTGAAAATCACGAAACGCCAATTTTGTTACACCCGTCTTTAAACGAGGGTTTGCACCCGCCTGCTCAAAATGAAATTGTAACGACTCACGTGAATACTGCTTTTGATGGTGCGATATTGTAAAGATGATCTTTGGAGAAGAATTCCTCTTGTGTAGGCACTGCAGTGTTTTCTGATCAGCCAAAACAATTACTGAAACTTCTGTGATTAATAACAGCGTGAAGATAAACTTCATCACTTTCATTCCATTTTAATGCTCGATAAATGTGACTAACGTGTAGATTTAATGCATGTTATTCAAAATTCTATTAAACGATGTCATAATCCGTCTGATTTTGTTACAGTGGACAGAAGAAGACTTTTTCCATCGAATTCCAAAGATACAAAATTTACCTAATGAGACAAACATTAAAAAAATAGGCGAAGCTTGCCTTATACGATTTTGAATGTGGATTTAGAAACATTGTTTTTAAATTTACCTTTTTACCAGGTTTTATTGCAGGGATCAGCAATAAAGATGTTATGTATTTGAAAATTTATACAATAATCCACTTTATGTTTGTCAAAGCGTTACTTATGTTATTTATCGTTTGTTTGCCCCTTGATTCAGGTGGACATACTTTTAGTCAGGGCCATGGTTTTACACAATCGTAAACTACATGGCACCTATGGTAGTTACCCGAAAAGTCCGTCAAACAAATGAAAAAAAAAGCTGACTGTTTATTTCTATGAACATGTATAAGAGGTTTGCAGACGTATCAACGACAATTGAAAGGGATATGTACAGCCAACGTGATTTAGATTATTTCTTTCTCTCGTTAATTCCAACATGGGCTGTAAAATGTTTTGAAAACTTGTGGGTGCTGGGCAAAGTTTAATAAATCGGATGTCTTGTCAAACATTTGGGTTCTGTATGAACGGTCTAGTCAATCCTACAGAGCGCCGGGAAACCACCAGTGATCATAATAAAAAGTGAGCCTCGCCCACTTGAAAAGGCTTCCCTAAATCAAATTCTTTCTTTTTGCAGAAGTTCTGTTTGTCTTTGCTATCAAGTTTTCTGAAAGACTTGGGCTACTTTATCACGCCTGTAGATTAAGTTTGTCATTAGCAATGAAGTATCACCGTTACCCTCCTGATAGTCCTGATAGTAGCGCAGACACATTTG
Source organism: Lingula anatina (assembly GCF_001039355.2). Next base: position 338,977 of record NW_019775380.1, read on the forward strand.
TGCAGTATAATATATTAACCCTGGTTGAACTGATATTCAGGCAGACTTAGTCGGATTACTGAGACTTTTATTCTACATAATTCTTGTTTAATATAGCTGCATTCTAGGAAATCATATCTCGTCATTTATTTAAATCAATAACTTAAATGCAAATATCCCTGGATGAATTAATGATGCTCGATTATTTTTACTAGGCACTGAAATAATCTGAAAAAAGTTAAACGAGATTTTGATTATTGTGTGATACAGTAAATTACGCGCCTTTTCTTTTAAAGTCTTGTTAAGACACCCTCCAAGTAAACATAACCTATTAATAGATAAATCACCTTTAACCTTTGGATAGACTGTATTGGAAACTTGTATCGGTCAAAGATTGTAAGATTAAGCTCGTGTTTTGTTCTTCACTGCACGCATGGTCATACGTTTGGCAACTAGGTGACTCAACTAGGTAACAAACACTGAGTTTTTCAAAAGTTTTTGCCCTATCCTTGAGATGATCTACCTTTCTTATTATAAAATAAGATATATAATTGGTATAATTGGAAAAGAATGGTGATATCCATACTGCTGTGTATAAAAAAACAGGGTTTTATTTAATTTATTATTATTATTTAATTTATTATTATTATTATTATTATATATATATATATATTTTTTGACTCGGGCATACTGGCGAATTCTCATTTTTTTCATTTAATATAGGCTTTAAATTTTTTTACCGTAGATAGACATAACAACTCATTATATTTTGAAATTGTGTAGTATAGACATATATATTCACTTTGTCACCATATCTTATTATATGCCCTATAACGTACTTAAAATATAAAGCAATTGGAAAATTTCGCGTTTATTCAAGGGCTATGCGTTTGGTGTCCGCTAACTTTGTTATCTCTGAGTAATACTCAAGTTTACGAATAAGATAACCCAGTAGCTTACATGGTATAGGGCATGTTAGGAATTTCATCACTTTAAAATTAAAGGTTCACCAGTGTACATAAAAACACCACTTAGTGCGATATCACCATTGAACTGGAGCATGGGCGCTTGTCTCTTGTTTCTTGCTTTTTTGGTTGGTTCTCACCTCTGCTTGTCCTTGGCGCAAAACAGCGATTTGGACGGTGCGGTCAGAGTGGCAGGACTCATCGCTTATGGGGTGCCCTTAACCAAAACTCCGACAAATAGGACAAATTTATTTTCTGTTGAATTCCGTGTTTACTGTGTCTTTAAAGGCTCATTGACGAAGCAACAGATCACGCTCCGAAATGTAGGTAAGTAGAGCAGTTTGGAGGAAAATTGTTGCTGGAATAGTGAAAGAATGCTAGATTGACTTCAGAGAAGTGTAACTGTAAGACTGGTGAATTTTGTTGTCTTTTTGTCCCCTACAATTTTGAATTGTTTTATTTATGAAACATCTGTGCAACAAATTATACCACTTAGTAAAGGATAGTATAGATAACATGCTCATTTCATTTAATTTTCACCATTTATTTCTTTTCAATATTTAAGGTCCAACTATCGATGGTTTTACGCCCAAATTTGATATCGGAAAAAATGTTACGGCATTTCTGAAAGAACCAGGAGATCTTGTTCCCGTAGCTGCGGAGAGCGATGATCTTAACGCCGTCGTCAACCACTGTGGGTTGAGCGACGGAAACCTATACCCAGGAGGTATTGTTGAGCAATGTCACAATGTGTCTTGTCTAACAGACTCATTTATTTCCAGAATAATTTTAAAAATACGCTTAAGTGAAATCAATCATTTGGATTCTTGGTCATCAAAAGAAAAAAAGACGCTTTATATTGGTGATGAAAAGAAAATTTAAACAAAATATCTTTCATATTCTTAATGATGTTAACGCATTCAAAGTACTTTTGGAAAACTAAAAATGATTATATATATATATATATATATATATATATATATATATATATATATATATATATATATATATATAATATTATAATAATATTATCATTTTTAGTTTCCATTTAAACATTATCATTAAAAATAATAAAATTATTATATTTAATTCACAATGTCTGTAGACAATGCAATAGCTACCATCTTAGGATCTTAGGGGGAAGGTAGTATTTTAATTCATAGGAAGCTTTCTCTCTCTCTCTCTCACACACACACACACACACACACACACACACACACACTACTCTTCAACGCATGATATCGTATCTAGGTGTTACACCAGATGGAAGCTGTCCAGACGTTAACACCACTGCATGCCCCCCACCCCCAGCACCAACAAGGCGACCTAAAAAACCTCGCCCCGGTTCACCATCCCAGGCTACCTCGTCTAGAGCACCCCCATCCGTCAACATCCAAAGTAAGTGCAAAATAGTGTCTCGGTTTGTTTAATAATTAAGATGATTTCATGGTTGATAATTAATCAATCAATTAGCTATATACATATAACGTACTGATTAAATAGAGGTGCGTTATTAACGTTAAATTACATGTGCTCAGTTACTATGCTTAAGATATGTATTTTAAAAGTTTCTTTTATCTTGAATAAATATAAATGCCCAATGGATATTTATTATTAAAACTGAAAAATCTATCTTCAATTTGTGTCAGCTTCCACGCCAGCTTCCACTGTGTCCGAGAGCGTGACAGGGCAAACACTGGTTGTGTTGCAAGTTTCAACCCAAACTTCCGCAAATACTGGAGTGAAATCTGCATACCAAACTCAGAGCAGGATTGCCTATTTTCTTTTACATTCAATGGTGCTGATTTTTGCACGTATAGCTTATTGGTGAAGTTATCTCTGTAAGAACTGCATTTTGAGAGATAAATGGTCAATTCAAAGCTAGGAACACAAGCACAGCCATTAGAAACACTGCTTCGGTTTTTGTTACTCGATGTATGCGAATTACATATAGCAAGTTGAGATAAACTTGAAAGGATTGCTGTCCTCGCGATAATTAATGAAAGGAAATCGTGGGTCGTTAAACCTTAAAACATCACGAGCGGCAGTCATTCCTTTTAGAAAATTAAATGAATTATTAGAATGAATTACTGCTGATCCAAAATAATACATTTTGTATGTAACATGTCGTTTCTATTTTCTTTGTGTGTTTTTATGGGGTATTAGAACAATTTCTAAAAATTTTATCACTTGATAACCCAATTCACGATGTAGGCTTGTTCACTTCCTATTTTCCATTCATTTAAGCTACTGGTATAGGTGAAATTCGAACCCTTCCTCCACCTTTATGTGTGCTTTAGTGTCCGTGGTGTGAGAGACTGAAATTTTAACCACTGCCTACTATCCTATCCTTTATGGGATGCTATCTACGTCATACAAGCAAGTGTATTTTTAAAGAGAAAGAAACTCTACTTTAATCATGAATAATATTCCACATTAAATCATACGAACATGAAATATAAATAATATTATTTATATATTATAAATATGAATAATATTATTTTCTAAGAAGGACAAAAAGATATTTTCTTCTACGAGTAAAAAATGTTTACATCGAGAAACAACGTTACACAATATCTTATGTATGTACGCTATATTGGAATTATACCAGGACTATACCCTTGTGATAGGACTACAGAAATACCGCTATGAACATTTTATGAAAGAAATCCAACTATGCAGAATTATTAATTTATATAGTATTTGAATTATCATGATATCTAATCCGGGGCAAATGAGCATTTTTGTCTTTTCTGTGTGCCTTAATGATGCCAAACCTCCACTTTACTGTTCTGGGTGTAAATTTTAATGACAGAAAGACGACATAATCAAAGAGACGATTCGATGTTCAAGCATGTGGCATTTGTGCCACTGGATCCAGTTTTTGTCTCTTCTTCCCCTTCTGCTTTTTCAGCCTCCTTTTTAATTTTCGTCGTTAGTTTGAAGTCGTACTGAATACCGTCTCCATCCTCAGAGGAAGAAGAGGAGGAAGAATCACTTTCTGTTTTAAGTGATTCCAAACTGGACACCGAGTATGATGTTGATCGTTGGTTATTAATCATAACTTTGGTACTTGTTTCCAACTCCTGGGCACTCTGTACTTCCATTTCTTGCTTCTGTTCTTCACTATTAAGCCCATTGTCCTGTTCTGACACAGAATCAGTAGTTAATTCATCGTCAGCGGAACTCTTGGCCTTTTCTTCAATTTGGTCACAAGTTTTCTCTAAGACTGTTCCCATCCCATCTTGTACATTGGACTCTTCCTGGGCGTCGATAGCCGCCTCAGTGACCACTGTGTCATTCTCGTTAATAAGTGAATATGATCCTTCATGCTCATTGTCACTGTCAGATTCTCCATCACTGTCGCTGCCGTTATCACTGCTGCCACTACCGTCGTTGCTGCTACCTTTACTGTCTTGACGTTTCGCCTGGAGCTGAGATGTTTCAACAACAGTGCCAACAACAAGTGCTTCGATCAGTGGAGTGACCTTGTCCTCTCTGAGTTCTGTGAGGTTTGCATCATCGTCATCATCCGACGTGGAGGCTGAAGAGGTTGAATCGTCTTTTTTGTTCTCTGAGTGAAGCGAGTCTTCCGCGGCGGCATGTTTTGTGCCATTTTCATCTTTTCTGGTATCTCGCATTTCTTTGTTTAGCAGATCCTGCACAATACAGGCCGCAGCAGCCAGACTCACGGCACTGTCGATTTTAGGACCGTTTTTACTAGTTTCGCTTTCGTTTTCTATGTTTACCAGCGTCATCTCCGGTATAATGTGGACAGCAGCGCTATTCCTTCTACTAGGCAAAATGTCGTATAATGATTCTCGCTGGCCTCCAGTCTCTTCCACCATGAGTGCAATGCTTTCACGCCTTCCTTCAGCCCTTGAGTCTAGGTCTACAGGAAAATTGGTAAAAACAATTCCGTTTATAATATTGAATATTTCGAAAAGAAACACATGTCACGTGGATTGTTGTAATGTTAATATGCTTTTGGTAAAACAAAGATTGTTTAAAACAGATAAGAATGTTTGTGGTCTAAGACTGCGTAGGTCATATTCGACACTAGTTAATCAGAGAATAGTTAAAAAGGGATGGGATATTTTTCACGCCACACGTTACATTCAAATTAATTAGTTGTTGCATCGTATAGCAGACACATCTGAAAATACCAGAAACAACAATCAATCATTCTTACCGCTCTCGTCCGTCTTGTTCTGTTGTGTGGTCAATGGTTTTTTGTTTTCGTGTGATGTTATAGCAACGTCGATTTCTTCTATTGCCTTTTCGTACATTTCCACGTCCTCGTCATACTCAGCAGCCAGATTGTCGAAACCTTTGATCTTCGTCTCTGGACTACCACTTGAAGCTTTGAGGATAAGCTCAGTATTTTGAACATCTCCTTTCTCTCCATCCTGTTCAATTTTTACAGTTGGAAAACTGGCGGCGTTTTTCTGAACATGAAAATGTCAAAATCATTACTTATCTAGACCAAAGCCATATTACATGTACCTGTCAAACAGATACAGACAAAAAGTGCGTTCCACTATATCTTCATCACCATTTTCCCATAATATTGTCGTACTTTAACAGATACTTATCTTACTTTATCTTTCTTCTTTTATAAACCGCAAATTGAATATGAAGACACAAATCATTTTTACCTTTTTCCTACATGCGCAATACGCTATTATGGAAACAAGGACTATCAGTAGTATAAAGCAGGCGACGCCGAGTAGAATATAAGGCAGGTATTTCGACATAAAATCTTCGGTCTGTGCTCCAGTGGCAACCGTTACTGGTGCCTCGCCTTCACCTGATTTGTTATCTAAAATATTTAAACAACATCTTATTATGCGAATCAACCATATAGGATACATTAAAAAAGTAAAATATCCCTTACGAGTTGTCATTAAATTCAAATGGTAGACGTTATATGAAATATTTTTCAACGTTGTCAAATGCATTTTCCTTTGAAAAGTAGCTGATCCTTAACGTAAATACAGGACCTCAGATTGCTGAAGTAATAATCATTAGCTTCTATTTTAATGTTATAATATTTTTAATTTGGAAATAAGGAGGGTATAAAGATTTTAGGGCCGGTTGTTTATACGATAAAATTTTCTAAATGCGTCCTTCTGCTTTTTCAGCACTTTTCATAATTTCATAATTTCATCAACAGTACAATACCTCATGAAAATAAATGGAACTGAGAGTGAAAAATGGAAAGAACACCCGTCAATTCTAACAGGTGTGGTTAATGCACCGGCTTACCCCCATCCATTGTGTTAGCGGAGAATTGACTGGTGCACACAATTGTGTTAAGGAACTTCTGATTAGAGGCACACACTTTGAAGTCGTGTGATTGTCCACTCTCTAGGTTTTTAACTTCAAAATAGGGCAACGTTTTGTTCTGTATGGTGGAAAACCCTTGTCCCACGCGCTTCTGCAGGAGAAAATGTTGAGGAGAGCCCCCGTCATAGCCTGCCGAACAGTTAACCACTAGAGACGACTGGGTGACACCGTAAACTTGACAGTGAGTCGCAGCGTCTGGCGGCCCTAAAACAAAGTAACCTTTCTTTTATAACATATCATTTGTATATAATCGTATAATTTATCTACATTTCTAGATTTTTTTCGGTCCTTATCTCCTGCTAGAGTTGCCATGATTACAATTATAAATATTAATTTAAAGGCACCTACCTGGCTGCACTATGAAAAATGGACAAAGAATGTTCATTCCTCCCATACTGTTGGATGCGTTGCAGAAGAGAGTTTTATAGTCAGTTAATGTCCTGCAAGTATAATGTAAGAGTTTAAAATACACAGGTTTGTACATTTATGACAAATTAAAGAAAGGATAAAAACTTCAAGACTGCTAAAATAAATCAGATAAATTAATCAAAGGTCATGTTTGAATGAAACTCACACACACATGTACCTACCTCACTGTATAGCTTATAGAAGCATGTGCCTTATACATGTCATTCATCACAGCGACGCCTTTCATCTGTTTAAGTACCGTTCCGCCAATGCTAGCGTCTCTCCATACGAAACTCACGTTGTTGTTGGGGTTAGCGTCAACGTGACAGCTGATGATGACGGTTTCCCCAATACTCACACCAAAACGTTGTTGTTGATCTGACCGACAAACTGGTCTGTCTGAAAATGTTGACATCAAAATTATAACCTTTTGTATTGTTTGCCGAGAGAAGTAACGTATTCGTGCACATTCTGACACATTTCCCTATCACTCTAATGTGATTTAGCAACAAGAACAAATAACAGCAACAACAAATATGGAACTAATATGCTTTCATTAGGGTAAATATTGCGTTTTTTTAAAGTTAGCCGCACAAACTTTACTAACTGTATTAAGTATTTTAAGTATTTTCCATTTCTCAACACTTACGTAAAAGATTCAACACGGTTTTGTTGCTGACTGCAGTTCCAATTTGGTTGTCAACCTGACATCTGTACGCTCCGACATCAACACTAATATGAATATTAAAAAGCACTTGTAATAAAAAAACTTGTAAAACACTTTTCTTTTAACTGCAGATCATGTATTCACAAACGATCATCATAAGCAATCTCTTTAGAGTTGAGTATGCTCTTTTAAGGAAAACTTTCTTTGGCAAAATTAAAGCGTAAAATAAATTCAAAATTAGGCAATGATGATACGACGAAAATAAAGTTATTCACTTAGACACTAACTCACTTAATTAATTCACTGATGTGAAGAGTCGTCGAGTTTGTCTTGTTGGCAAGTGAATATCGTCCATCACTGACGTCAATTGTGACGTCATTACGGAGCCACGTGACAGTCGGAGTTGGATTGCCGTCCACCATGCAGGTCAAAGTGGTATTTTGTCCTTCAGCCAGAGAATTGCTGGCGCTAGATAGATATGCCGTTGGCTCATCTTCCATTTAATTAAAAAGAACATTTTTTGAAAGGCATAATAAAAAGGATATTATAGTATGCAATTACAGTGAGTAAATCATTACGTAAGGTTTTTCGAACCAAAGTTGTATGTTGCCCGTTAATATCTTTCTACTAAGAAACACATTAAAACCTTTTATACTCACAAAGCACATCCAAAATTCGCAGATCTACCAACTGTCGGCCCTGCTGTCTGCTGACATTATTGTACACGACACACAGGTACGCTTCACCCTGGTCTGCTGTTGTCACCGTGATAGAGATCAGGTTACTGACGCTAGATGTCCCGTTAGCGTTCTGTACAGACGTAGCAAGGCCGTTCATGATAGCCCCGTCATGATGCCACTCTACTGTCGGAGGTGGACTGGCGGCGTTACCATAGCAACGTAACATTAGTGTGGTTCCATTTTCCACACCGTTCTCAGCCCCCACGATGACTGGTGGCAATGGTGAGACTGGAATAAATTTACTGACATACAGAAGTCTTCTTACAAAGGAAAAATTGCAATCTCTCTCTATAATTACATAATTTACATATATCGAAAAGTTCAATTACATGAATAAATGGCGAAACAAGAACATTTGCGTTACACAAATGCAGTAAAAAATTAACCTGCTGACTGCAACCCTCTATCTAATCCCGCACAAAAATAAAGTAAATGAATATATAAAAAATTTAAAAAATGATTAAATCAAAAAATGATAAAGTAGAATTGCCAAGAACACGAAAGATAACCAAGCTGCTTTTAAAATTTGACGGTTTGGATTTACATACCGTTCATATTGACACTGTAAGTTTCGGTCTCCTCATACAGTAAAGCCGGCACGGAGACAACACAGGACAGAACGGCTCTGTACATTTCCCTGGAAGTGGATGGTACCAGCAGCCTGCTCCTCACCAAGAACGTGCCGTCATTATTGGTGTCCGTTACATCCACGGCGTAACTAGTCATGTCAGTTACCGTACTGTTCAGCACTGGATACAAGGTAAAAAAAATCATAAGGTGTTACACAATTGTCAGAAAAAGATTAAATAGGGCTATCAATTTGTATTGGACAAGGTAGGAATCCTTGTCTCATCTCCTGTTTTGCTCCGTCACTATGCAATGATTTGAAACAATTTTTGGTTTACGTACGGCGAAAAGAAATCGGGGGTATTTTTAAAAATTGTTTTGAAAAAATACGGTGTTTTCACAAAGTTTATGCAAGGAGTTCTGTTGTAACTCCATGGTTAATGATACTTTGTACAGCTACATAACCAAGCAAAGTTCTGACATCTTACTTGTCATAGACCAGGTTATAACTGCTTCTGGTTTACCACCATCCGAAGAGCACTTTATGTCCAATAGACTGCCTTCATTGACCCCAGCTGGACCGGAGATGACCGGTGGATCGGGACGCACTAACGAAAAAAAAATTATCAGAGATAAAAAAAAATCTAACATGCTCGTGATTCTGTGGAAACGTGCATGCTTTAAGAAAAAAAAAAAAAAAACCGCAAAGGAAAAGTGCCTAATCTAAAATCTATATCTGGAAATCTATATCTGGAAATAATCAAAAGTGTAACGGGTGCCTATTCATTCATGAAAACTCAACATAAAAATTACGGATATCCGCAGCTGAAAAGGCCCAACCTTTTCGCTGTAAGACCGAGAAAGACTTTCATTCTAAACTTACCTAAGACGGTAATCTGCGTTTCTTGTCTGTTCGCCGTGTCGTCTGCGTAATAGCAAGCGTAAATCCCGTCATCTTCCGCAACAATGTTCCCTATCGTTAATTTATACACGTTATCTCCACTCGACAATCGTCCTCTTACTAAAAAGTACTTATTTTCGGTGTCGGTGACCAATTTAACATCCTCTGCGAAAAGTTTAATGCCATCTTTTTCCCAAAAGATCACTTTTCCACTTGTGATGGCGAAGGTACATGTGAGAGTGACGTCTTGGCCGACTACGGTTGGAATGTTCGCCACGGCCCCCGACGCCGTCTGTGCGTACAGGAATAGAAGAGAGAAACATGCATATGTTTGCAATGGTATCCAGATTTCAAAGGCCATTGTCAATGCTGTTCTTATATCGGTTTAATACTGAAATAAATTAAATCAATGAAGGGATGTAAAAATACAGTATATCATTATAATATAAATATAATGTTCAATCATGTTCGCTTAAATAACGAATCGTTTGCAATGGAACGGATATTCGTCTACTAAAAGTTATAAAGGCACCGAATCTAACACCAAGTCAACTTAAGATAAAGTTAACCCATCTACAAAACGAGTTTACCATAGCTATTTCTTACCTACCTGTACAAATGAGGAACGGTTCAAGTCCGTACTGTCCAGTGTCACTTACTATACTAAATTGCAATAAGCATTTCACAGTATTACATAGCCGAATAATTAGTCTATTATTTACATGAGAGCTCATCGCCATACTTCATCGCTAATTATCATTATGATCATCGGCAAATCACTCGAGCCCCCTCCAATTTGACGCAGTGGAAGATAAGACATACCAACCTTTATGACAGGAAGTTGATTAGTCATATTTGATCTCTCTAGCTCTCTCTCTCTCTGTGTTGTGTGTGCGTGTGTATGTGTGTGTTTGTGTGTGTTTACTGCTAAACCTGTTACACTCTTAAAATTAAATCACATCAAATATACCCATTTTGATATTAAAATATGTCAGTGTTAAAACACACCACGATTAATTGTTACACACCTTCACACAAACATCTCTAGACTTTTTTACTGAAGAGGGCTTCCTGAAAATACGAGTAAAAAGGTAAAAGTCGAGAATAAAATTTTGCCCTTTCCCTCGTATTGATAAAGATCCACCACATCAGTCCGCAAAGGTTTCTAGGCATATAGTTGTTTTCTAAATAACTGTAGCACATGTAAACATACATGCATATATACAACTTAACAATCTGGAATTATGACATTTGTACTATGTGAGAGTAATACTTCAAATTCACTATACATGGTGAGTTTCGAGTGGTACTCTATAGTCTCCTTTCAGTGTGATCTTGTGTAAAGTGCTCACTTTAGTGTATTTGGGAACACTACGATAACTTTTGTGGCAAGTGGGCTAAAATGAGGGAGAGAAAAGTAATTCATGACTCATAGAAAGACTCATCATCAAATACTTATTAATATAACCTGGCCCATGTCGTTAAGTTTATTCAAAGGAAGCTACAGCAGCAATTCAAAACATTTTAAACTTAAAATCAAATTAAAATTTTTTCCACAAGAATGGAATTTATTTCTTTTAATTAGTCATATTTGAGGTAAAAGAATTTGATATGTGAACAGACGTATTTTTCTAATTTAATTTCTCTAACATACAACATCAAATATTTTACCTGCATTTAAAGTAGTCGCTAGCTTCAAGATTTTCTTAAATGATTTTAAACAAATGTTAAGAAGACTTGCTTAATGTGGTAAAAAGGAAAAATTATTATTATTATTATTATTATTATTATTATTATTATTATTATTATTATAGAATAGCCACTGCCCACGCATATTCCCAATATATTGCACATTTACTGCGTTGCTCTATTAGTCACCGTATTTGTAGCCTGAGTACTAGGGTCTTGGGATTATTTGCTGAATACCCATGCAGATTGGGATCTTCTGCATACTAACCCTGATGGCCAGGGTGTACATGTACACAAAGAAATATGCCAGTGATTTTAAGCCAGGTATCGTAGAACAGTTTCATCTAGCTAATTGTGAAGAGCAGGTATCTTGCAAACAATGTGTACATAGCATACGAGTGAGGCCATGTACATATTTGATGGTATGATTGCCCTCAAATAAGGCAAACAAAAGAATGAGAGAGAGAGAGAGAGAGAGAGAGAGAGGCGGAGAGACGGAGAGGGAAACAGACGAAAGATATAGAAGAGATGTAGCTTTACGTACATATGAAGCACATCTTTACGACGATATCTTGCCACACGTTTTAATCATTACAATAATGCAAATGTAACTTTTATTGAAGATTTTATTTATGGTGCTTTCGTCATCATCCGATACGTCTTTCAGGCCTAGTAAAGCTCTTATTTCCATACATGAGACAAATAAACAGACAAAAAAAGAGTTACACTTTGGAACTTTATTTTTCAAAAAAATGCAAAAGAATGTGAAGAGGGATTCTGATGGAGTTGTTAGTTTGTTGTTAATGGATAAGAGACAACACAATGTAGTGTTATCAATGCAAGCTTTCACGGGTGACGTTGACCGATTGTTACGTTTTCGCTACCTCCCTGGTTTCCATTTTTTACTTGCCGTAAAAAAAAAAAAAAA
>NW_019775380.1:351374-409768 GCF_001039355.2 Lingula anatina
TATTCAGATGGCCGATTTTATTATTCTGTTGTGGATAAAAAATAACACGTCAAAATCTTATTTTCGTCGCTTTCCTTCACTTACCTCATTTCTTGAAAATGGCGCGGCACTATGGGATGCAGTTGCTAGGCAATGTTTTTATGATTGTTCGTTTATCGTCATCGTCATAAATGAAGTGTCGTCAGAGCTAGGTTTCGTCACACCAGCCGACGTTGATTGATTATTACGTCACACGAGATCTCCTTGGAATCCAGTTTCCTTGGTTGGAAATACAACCCTTTTTTTTTTACTACAAAACTCTGTGAAACTAACGTGGTGGATAGGCATATTGGTCTTCTATCGCATCATACATGTATTATTGTCGAACTGAAGTAGAGGATGGTAAGGTCGTGAGTTGATTGGTTTTTATATTCATTTCCTTTTTCTAAAACAATATCTAAAGTAATCAAGAGATGATAGGGTGGATGCGTTTGCATTCTTGATTTTTATTGGTGAGAACAGTAGGTTTTATAATGTTGATCACACCGTACGTGTACTTGTTATCTGTTGGAAGGTCAATTTGTTTCAAATTACTAAGATATCCTCAACGATTTTGTCTTACAACTTTTCCTTTATGGTGAAATGACACAGGATATGCACAGTGTATTGTTCGTGAAATACAGATTTGAACCCGGTTAGATCAATAATCAAAATTATTAAGATGAAACAAAACAAAAAATAGTCTTCGTGGTCATTGCACAGCCCAATATAAAAATCGCATTGATCCAAACACCGTATTGACGTTTTGGGCTACCACAAATGCTGATACAGTTTTATATAAGACCTCAAAATCAAGTTTCTTTATAATTAACCAAAACCAAAAATTCCTAAACCAAATATTATCGTGAAATATTAACACCCTCCCCCACCCGAAAAAAAAAAAAAGAAGATGTTTGCTAACTACCAGCACAAAGCGAATCCAGTCCTAAATATATTCAAACATCCCCTTTTAGTATTCTATTGAAAAAATAACAGAAATAAATTCAGGTAGAAAAAAGTTACGTTACAATCCCATTTTCCTCGCTCTCCTTCACTTAACCTTATTTCTTGAAAATGGCGCGGTACTATGGGATGCAGTTGCTGGGCCATCTTTTATTTATGATTGGTCGTTCGTCGTCATCGCATCATAATGAAGTGTCATAAGAGCATGGTTTCGTCACAAGAGTCAACGCTGAGTGTTATTACGTCACACGAGATCTCCTTGGATTCCAGTTCCCTTGGTTGGAAATACATTTTTTCTTGATAGAACTCTTCTAAACTAACATCATGTTGTTGTCGAACTGGAGTAGAGGATGGCAAAACACATGTGAGGTGATTGATTTTTACAGTTGTATATTCATTTCCTTACTCTAAAACTTTACCTAAAGTAATCAATAGATGAAATGGTTTTGGCTGCATTCTTGATATTTTATGGATGAAAATGGTATCTGTTGTATGGTCCATTTTTTTTCCAAATAAAATATAATCAACAGTTTTGTCTTACATCTTATTTCCTGTGGGTTAAATAACGCGGCATACATGCATATCGCATTGTTCGTGAAACATTTGACCCCGGTTCGACCAATAATCATAAAAAGATGAAACAGAAAAAATACCTTTACAAAAATATTTTACATCACATCCCTGTCATCATTAATGCAAATTTTGATCAAATTTCGAATTGCCACGATTCTACCAGTTATAAGGAACAAGTCACCGTTTTGGGAATGCCGCAGTAAATTAATGCTACGGGAAAAAAATTAAAATTTTGAATTGTAAGTCAAATATTTTTTCACCGAATAACATTACGTCAATTAATTAGGCATATTAACTTCCCTTTTTCCTAATTATTTCATTTATCAGGCTCACATCAACAAAACAAATGGGATATCATCAAACACTTTATTTCTTCGTTGCAGGTACAGTTTGTACATTATAATATCTATATAATAAACATGATAAAACCACACTAACTTCATCATAAACAGTTTCATCCATTCTATTATATATATTTTCTCACAATTTAGATGCAATGAGATGAAGGCAAAAATTAAATAGTTCATATGGAATTCTGTTAAGTAAATAATATTATATGATTTTTATTTGACCATAGAAATTGCATGGATGGAATAAAAGAAGATAAATGGAATGTTAGTCACATCCAAATATCATTAATCAGACCTTGACACTTACACCTACATGATAAAAACCAGATAAATTCTAATTGGACGGATATACTTGATTATGGACCCAATTATAAGAATGAAATATTGGATACCTCACATAATATGAATAAGAGAACAAATCACATTTACATGTTAAAAAATCAATATAAGAAAATCAAGATATAGAACTGTTTACACATAAAATAGAGTATATCAATCACATAGTTATCTGGACAACTAAATTTGACTTTGCAGTCTTCCATGTAAAAGCACAACTTTTCATACAGAGAAAAAAAATACATGTTCTATCAGTTGAGCCATGAATTTACAGTATGCTACAAATTGCCACAGACTATCCTTACCTGGCAATTCAATGTAAAAAAAAAAGACTACTGTTTGACAATAAATAAATAAATAAATAAATTGGCAAAAAATAGTCTAGATATATAAATCTTTGCATCTGACTTTTTTTTTAATCTTTGAGTCAAAAGGAACCTCCACTTACTAGTTTACCTATTTACAAATAGTTTGCAACAGCTAGTTTCATAAAAAAAGAAAATGGAAATGGACCTCATTTAAATTTTGCATTAAGGAACATGAGATTCAACCATACATACTGTGTATCTTTAATGCTAAGTGCTATCTCCTACTGTTTCACAAGTAATCAGCAAAGTGATCTTGTAGTATAAATTTGAATGTTGTCACTAAGTCACTAATTCAAAAGCAAGTGCACTACCACCATAGAAGCATGTATCTCATTATAATGTTTAATCTGCATTATAATGTTATAATATGCATTATTTGCACAAACTGTCTTGGCTAGATGCTTTTATGTGGCACCACTGAGGACTCAATTTCAGTTTGAAAAATGGTCCAAATCTGGCTTGTCTTTTGAGGATATTCCTCAAGAAGGACTTTTTTGTTGATAAATAATACTGTATGCATAGTGTGGAACATACTCCTCATCAAACAACATAGGCTCAGCTTGTATTATACCATTAATGAGATTTTATATTGCCTTTGTACAGTAGAGGCAAGCACCCGTGCATGGACAGACCACAACAGGGCTTCAAACACTGTATTTAAATGAGTGCATGCTATTAATTTTTTCCACCTTTTCATGTTACCAATAAGTATGACATCACCAATTACTCTTCAGAGTTGACAAAGCCTTGTTGGAAATGGTTCCAAAATTCTGTGTATAGCTCCCAAAGGCAGCCTTTGTGTGGCCATGAGATGGGTTGTTCCTCACATTGTCAAACTGCTTTCTACCAAAAGAAGGCTTGGTACGCTGCCCCTCTTTGGCCGAAGATGGCCTTTGCCCTGGAACCTGTGTGGAAAAAAAACAAAACATTTCTTGATAAAAAAGAATGAAAATCTTTATCAGACATTTTTCCAAATAGAAGCAATCTGTTGTTTTCTATTTGAACTCAACATTAGATTCAAAACAACTGCATTGTATATAGTAAAATGAAATGAAAATAAACATGCAATTTCGTAAGGAAAAAATCTACTTACAATTCTTGAGCTAGAGATTGCGAGTCCTGTCTTGTCATCTCTGGTGATAATGGGGTTATTACTCCTGAACATCCCGGCAGATGTGGTCCTGGCATGCCTTCCTGCTGCTGGGGCAGATCCCTGTCTCTCCTTCTTTACATTTGGAGAGTCACCCTGAAATTCAAGTTGTGATTTGCTATGAATATGATAAATTAAATTAATATAAAGATCGTCATATAAGACAAATCATTCATTAAAAAAGTGAGAAAAATTGGAATATAATATAAATATTTCATATTTCTTTCAACCTTTAGCCCACAAATATGTACCACAAAAAAAGTGTCACCAAATACTTGGTGAAGTTAACATCAATAAATAATTATCAATATCTATAAACTTTTTTATTTGCTGATGCATCCCCATCTACCCTCAGCCAAAACCATAGATCTGCTCACCTTTTCTCCTCCATGCACATTTTCGTAGCTCCTCTGTCTGGGTAATGCTTTCTTGACTTGGGACTGGGGTGGATTAGGATGGGTAGTTCTTCCAAATGCCACAACTGAAGATAGCATTGAAAATTACATCAAAAAATAGAAACAATCAATGGTAACAACTATACTGAATCTTTACAGTGAAAATTTGCAGTATAATAATAATAATAATAATAATAATAATAATAATAATAATAATAAATAAGTACAAATTCATTTAAAAAAAGAATATTTCTAATATTAAAGCATACCTGGTGCTGGCTGTGTAGTCTGGGGCTGTGCAGGTCTCACTGTCACTGGAGTTGCGACTTTGGGAGAAGCACCATTACTTAGATAACCATTGGCTTGTGATGGGAGTGGCTCACTGGGAGGCACCTGCTCCTTCTGAACCTTGCTCTCTTCTTCTTCTTTTCTTTTCGTTCTTCTCTCTGCTTTCTTTTCCATTATCATCTAAAAAGGAGTGCTTACAATCAAATGCCAGACTTTCACGATAAATAAACACATGAAAACTGTATCATAAGAATTATATATTATAAAAGAAGAAACATACTTCAATGAAAAAAAAATTATTTGAAAACATTTCAGTCAAGCTCTTGTTTTGCAGACATCAGAAAAGGTATTTCAACCTCAGCAGTGCCTCAGTAGCTAACACTTTTTTGGGGTCTTGAAAAAAAAAAAAAGCAGACTGACATCATCCAAAGTCTATTACTGTAAAATACCGATATAAAAAGACATAATCTATATAGAATCAACCAAAGCAACCAACCTCATACAGTTTATTCCTGTACTCTTCAACACTCAGTTGCACATCATCACTAAGTGGGGGGACAACATCACGACCAATGTCCAGCTCATCTTCTGGACTGTGAAATCTCTGCACGTAAGGATGCTTCAGAGCCTCCTCAGCAGTAAGTCTCTTGTCTGGGTTGAAGTGCAGTAGTTTCTTCAGTAGGTCTATTGCATCTTTGGGTGCATCTGGGAGTAAGTCTTCCATGGGCTTTTTGGGTCTATTCATTGAAAATTGTTAGTATGAAAACAAGTTTTTTTTTATATCCACTGCAATTTGAGTTTTGATTTATATGAGTCATAGCTATTATTTTTATCCAGTCAATGAAACTCTTCATTTTCATTAATGAAACTTTTCATTAACACAACTAATATGGCTACAATTTAACAAAGTTCAAATAAAAATAAACTTTAAAAAGATGAAAAATTAAAAAGACTGTCTGTTAGATGTTCTAGAAGGAATTGACAAATACTCGTACCTTATTGCAGCTTTGTCTAAGATGGAAGCACCATATGCAGATTTTAAACTTTCAATATCTGAAAAAGAATTAGTAGATTATAAAACGATAAAAATAAAATGAAAGCCAAGAATTCAACATTTTCTATGTAATGACCATTTCCCAATTAAAATAAATAGAATAATAGTCATGATTGTGATCCCTAAAAAAATTAACATTAATTTCTGTTCAAGTTAAAAACACTAGACAAACATTTTCAATCCAACCATTTTAATAATGCTATGTCAAAAAAATGCTTTGAAAACCTACCACTTTTAGAAGGAGGAGTGATGGATGACATAATTTTCTCAATCTGATTGAGTGTAGAACTGCCTGGAAATAGGGGTTTGCCTAATAACAATTCCCCTAATATACAACCTAAGCTCCACATATCAACACCTTTGGTATATCTGAAAAAAAAAACACAAAACATAAAATAGCTCGAAAACCCTTGGAAGAATGATCATCATGACACAAGTAATTTTATACTGAAGTGATACATATAATTTTCATAATTTTTGAATATCTAGTGACATATCTGAGAACTAATTGTCAAATAATGAGTACATTTTATGAATCAAATAATTTATTTTATAAACATTGCAAAATAAAATTTATGTCCATTCATAAACATTGCAAAATAAAATTTATGTCCATTCAATCATTATAACTGAAATGCAACCCAGTCACAACCCAGATGAATGTCTCAAAAAATGAAAAAAAAAGGAAATCACCTATGAGAAGCTAAAAGAATCTCCGGAGCTCTGTACCACCGTGTTGCTACATATTCTGTGAGATTAGGATCTGTCCCTTCGTCCATTTCCAACTGGGTGAGTGACCTTGCCAGACCAAAATCACAAACTTTCACAAAGCATTCCCCATCCAGAAGAACATTTGATGGCTGGAATGTAAAAAGAAAATTAAAAAACGTGTCTAGAACATACAGATTGACTTAACTGATTTTTTAAAAGAAAAATACACTGACATTTAGGTAAAACAGATGAATTCCATATCATAATTAGTATCAATCCAGATGGTAAAAAAATATGACAAATGGAATAACTTGTTTCCTCTTAGATGTCTGTTGAATAATAAAGAAAAAAATGCATAACTTGAATTAAAAATGAAGATAATAACAATAAAACCATGCAGTGATATATGAAGCATTTAAATATAAAACTTAAAAGAATAATTGTACCTTCTGGTCCCTGTGTATGACGTTGCCAGAATGCATGTACTTGGTTGCTTTTAAAAGCTGGTACATAATGTAACGTTTGTGAATGTCTTTTAGGATATTTCCTTTCTTGATAACATTATGCAGGTCTGTGTCTGAAACAAGATACATACAGGCTGCATTGGAATTCTACAGGAAATAAAGGGAGAAAAAAAAAAAAAAAAAAAAAAAACAATTCTGACTTCCAGGAAATCTCTTAAATTATTCCTTTGGGACTGCAACCTGAGACAGTCATGCTACATGTTTTATGCATTACATAAGAAGAAAAGAACTATGGTTATCAATCACATAAATAAAACTGTTCCCAAGCAAAATGAGATATTTACAATTAGATCTACTCCCAACAGTACACAAAGTAACAACCTGGGTTAATATTCCAACAAATTACAGCCAAACAAGGAGAATAAATGATAGAAAAAGGCAAGTACTGTTTTAGTTAATCACAATGAAAAAAAATCCCGACCATATGCAATTGCAAAATGTAAACATGATTGCCATGTTATAAGCATAGGAACTCTGCTACCAACATAAAATCAATAATCAGCCTACAGGGGCATGTTTAATCAATTGTCTTAATGTTTACATGGATTCTGAGTGAAAAATAATCAACCTCTAGAGACAGGCCCTTTTTATCAGCCAACTGATCTCACATAATCTAAAAGATTGCCAAGGACAGGCCCTTTTCAAAAAGGATCTAATAAATACACAATAAATAAAATACATAGCTTCTGACAGAGTTACATAAAATACTTACCCATGAATTCAAAAACTAGATAGATATCTTTGTCATTCTCAGCTTTCATTACATTATGAAGTTTTACAATGTTTGGATGATCTCCAAATTCTTGAAGAAACATGATTTCTCTAAAAGTTCTCTGAAAGGGAAGTAATGTTTACAATTTAGTTTTTTTTATATCTAAAAATAAAATTATTCACTTTTAATATAGATATCATAGAGATATTCATTCAAATTCTTCTAATCAAATTGCCAACATCAAATTAAGTAACATAATTTTAATATTAAAATGCACTCAAAACAGATGAATCACGAATACAGAAAAATAAATAGGTACTTTGGTAGTATGAACCTTTTCATTCTATGAAAATGAAGTCATCATGTGAGTTAACCTTGAAATGTGTACCTTATATTCTTAGACAAATTGGTTAATCTAATTATTAATTTACATAAAATCTGTAATGCCATCAGATTTGAGAAAGAAAAAAAGAATAAATACAGCATTTAAAGCTACCTGTGCATCTGTCTGATTGCGGAATGCATCAAAAATCTTCTTCAGGGCAACCACTTCTCCTGTCCTTTTATCTACAGCCTTCCAAACTATACCATATGCCTGAGTACGAAATAAAAATGACTTTAATGGTAGATGTGGTGAAGAGACTGCTCAGTTACTGGTGTATTTATAGGTCATGAATTACAACTTTTTCGGGGTCATACATATAATAGTTTTACACGAAACACATTATTTTCTTTCATTCCTTGGGGAGAAATACCAAATGTCATTCAGGGGTTAATATAGATTTCACCCCCTCCCATCATACTGTATTTGATTGAACGATATTTTAATGTACCATTTTGTATGCTAATTATACTATAAATAACAATCCCTTATCTATTTCTAATTCAGGTCAGGAGTACTGAATATGTATTTTTATCTCATTATATTAGATGCAATGCCACTTTTAAAAGTAAATAACGCCCTGTTTGTTAGTAGTCCACGACAGCTGGACAACACGTCACTCATTTACCTCAAATTTCGAAGATTTTAGAACGCTCATTAATAGAAAATCAAAATTAAAATGCGCCCTCAAGTTGGCAACTGCATTAGGTGAGACTTTCAGTACATATCTGAAAACAACTGCTTGTTATTACTGCGCTCATTTCAAATAAAGCAGGACATATTTACAAAAAATGAATGACGTGCAAGACGGTCGATGTGGTATGCGTGTGTGGTCGATGTGCGAGGTCTTCCCAGATTGACGGGAAAAAAACGAATTATTGCCAACTGTATTTAATTAACCCAGTGGATCAGGCAAATAACTTACCCCTTTGCCTAGCCTCTTCTTCACCTCATATTTTTTGGTAACGTGTGGCTCTATTTCTGAGCTCATTTTCTCAGTTTCACTAGGTCTCCGTCATACAACGGCTTCGACCTAACAACACATAAAAACAACTACGTTCGCATTTTTCATGAAGAAAAATAGTTTTTTGAAAAACGTTGGAATAAATGAATAACACAAAAAATTGGGTTTATATCTACTTCTTATTCATGAAATCATGTCAGTTATACATTTTTTTCTTATTTTAAAAATACATTTTCCATTAAAAACATCGTTTTGCGCATGGATATATTCGAGTAAAAAGTCGTACACACTATATGGTGACGAAAGAGCTATTCGTGTATTTTGTGTTGTTGTCATGGTACAATATTTCCGGATTCATTCGTGAAATATTCCGAAGTTGGACGAAAAATTACGCTTGCGCACTACGAGCAGCGGTGCACATGAATCTACGCAGGGCTCTGAGGATGTTTTGAACAACAATAAGATACAGAAAAAACATACTGCTAGAAAGATTTAACTAGTAAGTGCAGAAGGTGTCAAATAAAAAAGATATAGAATTAATGGAATTTATGTTGTTGGGTCTCAGGTAAGACGAACCTCAGCTTAAGAGGTAAAGGTCAAGGTCATGTGCGCTGTTGAGCTGCCAGTAGTAGACCTAGGCCAATTTAGTTTATTTTTAAAGTCAGTTTTTGAACAAATGGTTTTTAGGATACATAGCTCCTTTTATAAATTTACCAGGATCCAAAAGTGACCAACATCTACTTGACTGTACCAGTGGAAATCCTTTGCCAGGGACTTTTAGAAAAGTATACACAGCATATAGCATTTATACAGGCAGCCACAGTCCTGCAGTTGACCATTACTCCGTGAAGCTTCTCCCTTCAATCATGTGTGTAATAAGCTATTCAGGCGAACAATTACGGACAATTTGGAGGACAATAGGGCCCAGACCACTATTATCACTGGAGACAACACACATAATTAGAAAATTGGGCATAAATACAATAGAGTCAACCCACCGTGGAAGGAGAGCAGGCTCTAGGGTACAAAGACATATTCCTGTCAAAATATCTCAAAGACCTAGCCTGCAGAACTCAACACAATTCGGGATTAATACAAAAAACCTTACGTACTGTAAACTTAACAAATGGCAATTACCAGTTATACTCTGTACCAACACCAGAGCCTTAGCAAATAAACTTGATGAATTCAGCCGTACAATACATAATGAGAATGTTGATGTTGCTTGTGTGACTGAAAGCTGGCTTAAAGAGGATACCCCAGATGAAAATATCTCAATTGATGGTTTCAATGTGGTTCGTCGTGACAGACCAGGTGTACGTCGAGGGGGTGGAGTAGTGTGCTATATACGGAATAACATACACTATACCGTATGTACTGAACACAATCATGATGACATGGAGACCCTGTGGATAATTCTACGACCAAACAAATTACCGAGACAGTTCTCGCACATTTTAATAGGAATAATATATTACCCACCTACATCATCTAAAAGTACTGTATCACACCATGATATGAATAACCACATAATATCAACTTTAGACTCTATCAAACAAAAGCATCCATACTGTGGGATTTTTGTCCTTGGTGATTTCAACTCCTTGAAAGACAATAGGATCAGAAACTTCCCATTGAGGCAGATTGTTAAATGTCCAACTAGAGGCAAACGGATTCTAGACAAAGTTTTCACAAATATGCAAGAACTGTATAAAGAACCCCACTGTCTCGGGTCAATTGGCAAGTCAGATCACAACACAGTCATATGCTCTCCTGGACCAGATAGCTCCTTCTCCACAGGGCACAAAGTTACAACCTTCATTAGGAAAAAGAGCCAAAACGCATTGGCCTTTTTGGCACGTGACATTGAGAATACCTCATGGAGAGAGCTCTATCAAATGAAGACATGCCAAGAGCAGTTTGAGTTTTTCACCAGACAGGTCGCAACACTCATTGATACTCATCTCCCTCTATGCAAAGTCACTAGACACTCCAATGATAAACCATGGGTTAATGATGACTTCCGAAATACCCTCAGAATGAAGTCCAAAGCTTGGCAATCCGGTGACCATGAACAATACAAAATATACCGAAACAAAGTAAACAGAATGTCAAGAAACCTAAAAAGAAAGCACTACAAAAGCAAAGTGGAACAGGTTAAATCTGGTGATTCAAGAAAATGGTGGCAAGCTACAAAGCAGATGATTGGTCTGAATGCAAACTCAAACAATCTTCAGGGATTAGCCAATGACAAATTTAACGGCAGTCTCTATGCTTTAGCTGAACATATCAATGGTTTCTTTCAGTCTGTATCTGCTGACTTAAACCCATTGGATAGTACTATCATACCTCCTCCTCCTGAACATATCCCTGACAAATACATCATCTCAGTAGCTCAAGTGGAGAAAAAACTTATGAACACAAAGGTTCATAAGGCCAGTGGCCCGGATGAAATACCTAACTGGCTTTTACGCGATTTCGCACCTTTTTTAGCAAAACCAATATGTGCCATATATAATAGTTCACTGAGAGAAGGGTATGTCCCAGAAGTGTGGCGATCAGCTGATGTTGTCCCCATACCAAAAGTCTACCCCCCTAAATCAGTTGAGGACGATCTCAGGCCCATCTCCTTGACGCCAGTGCTAGCCAAGCATATGGAGTCCATTGTAGGTGAATGGACACTTGAAACTGTGGAACCATTATTGGACAAGTTCCAGTTTGGTGGGGTCAAAAGATCTGGAACAACTCATGCTTTGATAGATATTATGCACCACTGGTTTATGGCAACTGAAGCTGGCAACGTCGTTAGAGTTCTGTTGATTGATTATTCCAAAGCTTTTGATCACGTTGATCATTCCCTGCTCATTAATAAACTAAAAACCATGGGTTTACATAATGTGATTGTTCGCTGGATTGCCGCTTTCCTCACTAAAAGACAACAGCGAGTCAAACTTGGTCATGTCAGATCAGAGTGGCAGTGCATAAATGGTTCGTTGCCTCAAGGATCATGGCTGGGCACATTGCTCTTTGTCCTGATGATAAACGATTCACATAAAGCTACTGATAATTTATTGTGCCATAAGTATATGGATGGCACAACAGTCTCTGAGATCCTTAGACAATTCGATAAAAGCAAATTACAGGAAATTGCTGACTCAACATTGGACTGGTCTAGAACAAACAATATGCAATTAAACAGGAAAAAAACCAAACAAATGGCCATATCATTTAAACGCAAGAATGCAGATATCCCTAAGCTCATTATTGACAAAACAGATATTGAATTTGTAGAATCATTTAAATTACTTGGAGTGTATGTCTCTAATGACCTCACATGGAAGGTACATGTAGACAAAATCACTAAAAAAGCAAGCAAAAGGATTTATTTCCTTCAGCACCTTAAGCGTGCAGGCCTTACAACTGATGACCTTGTAACTTATTACCAGACGGTCATAAGGCCAGTTTTGGAATATGCTGCCCCTGTCTGGCACTTTGGGTTAACAAATGAATTGACTGCCTTAGTAGAAAAGTCTCAAGAAAGAGCTCTTAAGATAATTTATCCTGAACTTGATTATGACGCTGCTTGTGAACATAGTAAACTTGAACTACTGAGTGAAAGACGGATCAATGCATGCAAAAAATTGTTTATTAGTATATCAAATGAACCGGATCATAGACTGTATTATCTTTTGCAACCAAAACAAAATGCCAAATATTCATTGAGGGAACAGGAAACTTTTAGAAGACCTAAAATTAAAACCAGACGATCAACGAGTGACTTTTTAACAAGTGCCATATACAAGTTTCAGAATTAACTGATAGACTTTTATTCCTTTTTTTTAACCTTGCATTTAAGACATTTTGTTTTAAATTTGCTTACATATGTCTTTTAATATTCTTTTGTTCTTACTTACTAATGGTTTTTTCCGACTGTGATGCAATGATTGTAATTATCCAACCCTCGGGTTGCAAGTTTGGTAATAATAATAATAATTAGAAATGAAAAATGTCGCACATAATTCATGCGTCAGTACATAGTACTTACCCTAGGTTCTAGATTCCGGTATTGCCAGCTCGATCTTGATTTCATATATAACCCATACCGCTAGTAAAAGCGATTCCATCACAAGGTATATTTAAGCTAGTTAGCTTTTACGTTGCTCTGACACTCGGGGTAATAGTACTTTGTACTTGCATTTTGTGATTAGAAAATTGATATCCAAATGTAGTCTATGTTTGAGATTTCTTAAGAAATGCAGATTACTTTGGTCATTACATTAGATTAACAACGATGAATAATAGGAAGTTATTATTATTATTTTTTTTTTGGATGTGCTGTAGCAGATTATTGAGATTTAGGGTGCTTTCCCAGATATTTAGATCGATCTAAAGATTAAAATTTAGATCGACCTAACTCCCTGGGGGTTCACGCTAAATTGCAGTCAGCCGAGCTTTTAGTACAGCTTTTAGTAGGCGAGACAGACGCTTAAGCCGGCCAAGCTGACAGTAATCTAGTGAGACTCCCCACAGGGATAGATCGATCTAAAAATCTATGGAAATGGGGTGTTAGACAAAGGGGCCATTCAGAATAGATGATCCGAGTACTAACAGATTCGCCGACTAAATATGACCGACCACACTTCAGAAGCAATGTTGCTGATTCCCGATGGCGCGTGTGGAGTTGGGGAGACCATCATGGAATTAGCAGAATCGCTTTTGAAGGGGGTCGGCCATATTTAGTCAGCAGATCAGTTAGTACTCAAATCATCTATTCTGAACTGCCCCATAAATACGTAGTTAGCTATTAGTTTGTTTGTAATTTCATTACACTATAAATGCCTTTTCATTTCCTTCGAGTAGATACCTATGGCATACAGAGATCCAGATCAAGTAACTGGTCCGCAAAAGAAACTTGTTATACGTCAGACTGCAAGGAATACCAAACATCAGCATCTGTTCCGTCAAGTTGCCAGGGATACTTGTGGGGAAACATTTGATCCACCAGAAGATAACAGCATGGTGTTTTTGTATGAACAAAACCCCATGGCATTTCCTTCAGAAAAACTTATCGGAGTGGGAAGTTACAGACCAGCATCTGATTTTAATAATGATGATACAGAGTTTGTAAACAAGAGATTTCATTGCATCACATTCTTATTTATAAAAAGAGATTTTCAAGGTCAAGGCTATGGCAGAAAGGCTTTGAAATTTATGGAAACGGACATGCTTAAGAAATGCCAGAGAGATATTAAAGTTGAAAGTGCACAGAAAGCAGTACCATTCTTTGAGAAAAATGGTTATTATTGTGCTGGAGAGCCAATGGACTGTGTTTGTGGAGGATCACCTTCGTTTGCAAAACTGTTTCCAATGGAAAAAAAATTATAGAATATTAGACTGCAATATGAAGGTGCTAGAGGTTGTTAGGCAAAATGGTTTGCCAGCAACCAGGCACTGTCTTGAATATTTTGTGTGGAATACAAATTCAAGCTAATAGAAATGTTTCTATACCTTTGAAGGATTTTCATATTATATGAGGAAAAGATATATTGGAGAGAGTCTGGATTTTGCATCAAGTTTCAAAAAGAGTTGATAATTTAGTAGAAGGGCTGGGATTTCCCTTTTTTATTGGAATTTCTTTTATTCCATCCCTGTCTATTACCTATCTTATTTAATTCTTCACATTTACAGTGTAGAATTGATTCAAACTGACCTCACCATTGGACTGGGGATATTTCTGTGAGAAGTTTAATATCAGTTTTATGTGAATTATTTTGTGCTTTACTGTACAATGTAATACATGTTTATTTCCATCTTACTCCCATTTTATATTTTTTGATTGTATAATTTATTAAATATTTCACAGTATGTAGCAAGCTTTGCAGTAAAAGTCTAATTTATCTTGGAAAACCAATCAATGAGTACATGGTGTTCTAAGGGCTCTATATTTTATCCATGAATACATTTTCCACTCACAGCATTTTAACTTGCATATATCTTTTGTGAGAAATCTTAATTCGATCGGGCAGGTGCTTTGTGTTGATACTAGGGACACGTGCGGTTTTTTAGCTAACTAGTTGCGTTGCGGGGAAGCTCTGTATAGTTGACTCTATTACATAATAGCCAGGGGCTCCAGGCTATAAGTTGTCAATCTCAAATGGTACAAAAAAAAAAAACTAGTGCTAAGTATCATAAACTTGGGGCCCCCAAGAGAACGTTTTAATGGGCGTTATGATGCATCAAACTTTAAATGGTTTTCAGAATTTTCGATTAATTGATGATTGAAAGCCATCTATCATTGCGCATTTAAAAATTATTCCGTAAAACGCCCTTGTGTATTTAGAAAAAAGTCACTATTCATGACCGTTTTGAAGTAGCATATTTATGTTTAACATTTTCTGTGTTGGTAAAAACGTTCACTCAACAATACTTCATGTCTACAATTCACGCTCTAATTCAATCGCGTTCAAAGATGTAGGTCACCTAGAGGCAAATGGCGTCAGCAAACATGGGTGTTTCAGTCAACAACTCACAAACTGATGCGCTGTCATTTGTACTGGATCAATTTCTTCCTTTATCTCTTCTTAAAAATGCAGCGTCGAATAGTCGTGTTAATGCTGAAATGACTAAAATCGTAATTGAGACGGTGGTCGGGGCAAAAGACCCAAACGCTGGAAATTCGTCTCTCAATGTCGTTGGCAGCCAGAGCGATGGATTAGCAATTCCTAGTCATTTTATCTTTCCTGGTGATTTCTTTCAAGGAACAGGACTCAGTGACTCGGTAGTGGACACTTCACAAGCTAAACTGATTACCAGTGACCTAGACATAATGACGGTAGTTAGTCCTGAGTTGGTAACGTCAAATGGTAAAAAGTGCTGCATTTTTCATGTAGAAAATACAGATGACCCAGTGTACGTCAGGCTGAAAATCACACCCGATTTAAAAGAATTGATCAAAATCGAACATAACGACAATATTGATAATGTGATGTACCTGAGTACAACACCTTTGACCCGAACAGGTATCACGACGTGCCTGAAAGCCTATGGGAAATCGGGGTTCATAGACCTGATTACCATACAAGGACCAGCCGTAACAGTATCTCTTTCTACTCTTCATGAAAGTGGATATTTGGTTCCGAACTTGAACTTTGACAATGTAACAGCATTCGCCTGCCAAAGGCCTCAGGCCTTTCATAAGTGGGAAAGGAGGTCCCGCAAAAGTGGATGGCCAAATAAAGAATTGATAGATCAAATTGGCCGGTGTGATTGCGTTTTGGTGCCCGTAGGAGCGCGCCTCGCGGACACTTTTCAGTGGAGATATTCATTTTCCAAAGCAGAGAGTTTACTTGCACAGACACTGACACTTAAACAAAGAAGATGTTTTGTCATTTTTAAGCTCATAAAACAGTATTATATTTGTTCTAAAACGGGAACTAATGCCCTCAGCTCGTATCACCTGAAAACAGTGCTTTTCTGGGCATGCGAAAAAGTACCTGCGACATTTTGGTCAAATTGCGGAGTCGATTTGATTATGCAGTACTTGCTGGGTGAAGTTCTTCATTACTTATCCATTGGTTATTTGCCACACTACTTTCTTAACGACAGCAATCTTTTTTCAAAGGTACCGCCCAAAACTCTGCGCGTATTAGCAAAGTATGCCTTTCAGGCAAAGGCCAAATGTTTTGATGTCATTTGTGAGATCGGAAGGCGCCTTAGATTTACTTACATGACTGGGATACCTAACCCAGATGTCTTGTACAGAGATAGTTGTCAAAAGTACCCGAGGTTTTCACCCAGATTTGTATCACTGCACAAAATAGCATTCAGTTACCTGTACAATATCATGATGCGGACCCAACCCACCAAAGATGCGGCAGATTATACTCCACGACAGAACATTCCACAAAAAGACACTGCCATCTGTCCGGTAAAGGGAACCGAAGCACATGTTACCTGGGATAAGTTACAGGCTGTATTGACATTATCTGATTGTTTGTTAGAGATTTTTACGCAAATGGCGGAAACAGAACTGGGTACGAGTTTTGGCTGTTCAAGTTCACACTGCTCCCCCGAACTTGAAATGTTGATCGGTTACAGTGCCGAAAAAATGGTGGACTTTCGAGTATCTTTTTCGACAGCAGCATGGATTATTGACTATTTTTGTGTGAAACTTGAGGTCAGCATTTCCACTAATGAGATATTGCGTAAAGCATTTCAAGTTTCCTTCGAGGAATGCGCGCGCGGCGTTGCACTCACGAAAAGAGAAACTTCATGGGCTTCCTCTTTTCGTAAAGCACTAGAACAAGGTGACGTGCGCCAGCAAATGATAGACCTGCCAACCGTAAATAGAGTTTTTGCAATGCAACATTATGAACAAATGATTGCTAAAGTTTTGGAGGCTGAATGCGGGACTTCTACGACGCACCTTAAGATGGAAATTGAATCCCTACCTGTTGTGTCAGCGACTAGAGCGATATTTGAAGAGAAAGCTAGCATCTTCTTTAAAACTGCCGTTTCCGAAATATTTCAATCTCTTCAAATCCCAGTTTACGTAATAAGCAGTGCAGACGATATTGAAACTCTTTACGAAAGATACTTCATTTTGTTTGAGCACATATTAGTGGGATAGAAAACTCTTTGGAATGAAGGATGTGGGCTATTATATTATTCGCCCAAGCCTTATCTAAACTTCTGCCCTTCATTTTGCAATCATTAGACACTTAACAGCAGGGTATTATATTATCTACAAGTTATTGGTTTCAAAATTAAATGGCACTACGCAGCACTCTGAATGACTAGAGTACAAAAAATCATAAGCAAATTTGTTTTATTGAGAATATAATTAGACAAAGTGTGCTAACTGTACATTAAATGCACGCATTCTTTCAAAGATGGAACCAGGGAACAAGTAGTAAGTCAACATGTTTTATGTAAATAACAACACTTACAATGTAGGCCATAATAAAAACTATGACGCATGAGGTTGACATTAATATCAACAGACATAAAATGCAAATAAATTCTTCAGCAAAGAAAAAAATTCCCTCAGCAAAATCAACTTCGACTGCAGGCAATCAATAACTCATTCTATATCAGCAATTCTATTTTAGATGTATATTAAGAAGTAGCCAATTCATTTCAAAGCACCATATGTAACTCAAAATACTTGAAAAATATATTGTGACAGTTGAATGACTAAAAACAATTTTTATTCTACTTTTATTAAATCTAAACAAGTAATTAAACTCATCGCATATATGCATCATTAATCTTATCTTTATAAAACTTGTCAAAAAGTCCTGAGGCAGTGTTTCCTAGNAAAAAAAAAAAAAAAAAAAAGATGATACTCATGAACTTTAGGTAACATAAGCAAGTATTTGTCCCAAAAACTTTCACACTGATTTCCCAGCTGTATGAAAAAATTATGAAACTGCACAATTTATAAGAAACTTAAACACATCAAAACTCAACTCAGGAAAGCACAATAAACTCTTCTTTTAAGTGAACTTTCAATGAAAAACTGCTTAAAATGGTTACAAAAAGCACCAATAATTACTTGTATATAATTCTACTTAAATTGTTGTAACCAGGTTACTTGAAACACATCTGATACAGATGTTACACCATCTTATAACAACAGAAACTAAGAATGATTTATTATCCATACCTATTGCTGTTGGATATGTTGCCATTCTGTATCTTGAAATTAAAATTACACATCTCTGACAAAATTTGTTTATCACAATATTTGGAAGAACATGAACACAACATAATAATACCAAATTCATAACATGCTGAAAACTCTGCACCCTTAAATCCATTAATCAATGCTATATATGGAAATAGCATCCAGGTTTTTCAGCATCCTGAGACAGTTATTATGCTCCTACTTCAGTGATATACTAACCTATCCAAACAGCTGTTACATTGCTACATTGTAATTGTTTCACCTGATATTATTTTTAAAAAATAAATGAGCAGTTTTTAGGACCAACTCCATAATTTTGCTTTTCACAGGTAACTGCTTAATAGAGCCGCAAGCTCACTGACATTCAGACAAAACCTTTGAGAGTGAAAAACAAAAATGCAGATTAAATCCTAAGGAAGTGCATACATATTTAGTTGTTTAATAATTTTCAGTACAAAAAATAGTAATAATAAAATAATTAAACAAAAATAAATAAAATTAAGTCAGGTTAAGTTTGAAGATAAGTGGAAGTACATAAAGTTTTATAGAGAGAAATTTGTGAACTGCTATCGGGACTTCCACCACACAAAGTATAATACAGCCAGGAATCCTGCTAACATCACACCTGCTGCCTGTATGGTGGGTGTACCAAGATATTCAACAACCGACTCCTGTGCCATGGAAAAAAAAAACTTATATATTATCTATGCTTGCTTCAGATTACATTACTATAACACAGGCATAATTTTAAGTCCAAGGTAAGTTTAGCAGTAAAAAAGTATAAGTAAAAAGGTGAGTAAGTGATGGTCTTTTTTTCCACAAATCTAAAACACATGAAGTGCATTTTAAAGAAACATTGTTTATTTCAAGTATAAAAATTACGTAACTAAACAAAACATTTTCAGAAGGTTAATTGCACATACACCAATGTCATGTCTTAAAGACATGTCTTAAAGATGCATTTGAAGTATATTTTTAACCACAAAAGCCAACCAAATGCCAGCATGTACTTTCAAATAGTAATAGTAATGATCAGAGAAATACCAAAGGATATCCTTTCATATTACCCGAACAGATTTTTCTGCTTGCTTTTTATGCTGTATATAAACAGGGCAGATAAGAAGGTCTGATAAGTAGGCCAAATTTCTGACCAAACATTTGAAGAAGGTGTAGTTTAAAGCTCTTTTATGGCTGATCCAGGGATTAATTTGGTTTATCCCTTGGCATGTTGACTTTATTTTTGTTGCATAAGAAAGTAGTAGAAGTTGTATATATCCGTTACTGAGAATCCATGCTCGACTTAAATTGTACTTAAAATAATGAAAAATCATAATTGTTATCAACTCACCCAGCCACCTCTGCCTATTATCCATTCTGCCACAAAATCTTTGATAAACTCTACCACCCATTCTATGATTCTCTTTATAAAACTCAACTTGTCAACAGCCTGAAATGAAACTCATTATTGTATGAACTCATATTATACCAATGTTATCTTTTAAGGAATAATTAACATATAAATAAACAATACAGATAAATGAAAAAGAAAATAAGCAAAAATTATAACAAAAGAGTTCATTGTCACATGGAAATACAACTCGCATTAGTTATAACCCATTTCACAATATTTTTATGCAAAGTGTAAATTGTTCAGTGTTTTAAAACTTTTTTCATCACTGATATGGCTTAAGCAGAAAATATTCAAAATCAGTACAGACTAAGTTTCTTTGCATAAATACAATACGAGAAACAAGGATAACTGAAGCTTGTTCCTTACTCTGGCAGCTAATTTGTATGCAAAATAAAATAACGCTACAATTCTTCCCCAGTTGATCCCATCTTGAAATATAGTCCTGGCAACCCTCATAAAAGAGTCACGTGGGCAATCTTGAGGAATACGACTAATTGCACTGAAAAGACAAAATAGTGCTATTATTCTCTGGGGACGATTGTTTTCCGATATCTTCAGTTTCTTTAATTACATTTACTGCCCATCTTAACCTACAGCAGCTGTAAGACACATGGTGTGCTTTCAATTTCATTTAATACATGTACATCAGTTAGCCTCTGTAGTCTGCATAAACTGTCATAATCTTTAAAAAGAAACTTACTTCTGAAGTTGCGTGTCACCATCTAATTCATCACCAATTGTTCTTATCGTAGCAGCAACTTCACGTATCCTTTCAATAGGTGGACCTAAAGCATACAAGATAATGTAGCATTGCATAAAACTTTGCTGGTTTATGACATTATAGTTGATAAATGCATTCATTTAATATGTCTTTATTTGTTAATGTCTACAGTAATTCAAATCAACAATTGTAGTCTTTTAGATAATGAAAAAAAAAAAAAAGAAGAAGACAGAGGGTTTAAAATGATGTTCAACCATAATTGCCAAGCCAGTTTG
Source organism: Lingula anatina (assembly GCF_001039355.2). The sequence continues at coordinate 372,258 of NW_019775380.1, forward strand.
AAATCATTACTCAAAGAATGAAATATAAAGCATTTTGTCAATCCCTCTACAGCCAAAGAAGTTCTTTGTGAATAAAATTTTAAAAAATTGAAATGACATATTCCCACCAACACCAAACATATCCTATATAAGCTTCATGAAATTGGGCTTTTGAAATCCTTTTAAAATGATGGTGTCTTGACTTCTGAGGACTTAACCTCAAAACTGATTTTGTGCATCTTGGTAGAAAATTCAGGGTAATTGATTAATCAATTAATGATAAAGCCCACATGTGCATTACTCCATCAACACAATTTTCAACATCCATAACATGAAATAGCAAAGTGTTACCTGTTGGAGTTCCAGGAGGCATCACCTCCCCCTCATCTGGTACATTTTCAGCACCATCCTGTTGCAAGCGGTCATGAATGAAGTGACTGGCTAAAATCCTTGCCTGGTTACTTACATCATCACGACTTAAGTTTCGATTATGCCGAGGTCTCCTTCCAAGTGCTGAAAGTAACTGTATTCATTATTTCACAATATTTTTCACTGAAAGCAGCCAATGTGACCCATCCCCTCTAACCTCAACAACAACAAACGTCAAATTAGACTCATAATTCCTATGTTACTTTGGTTGTTCTGTATCTCAAAAGCTCTTCACCCAATCCTCTTAAAATTAAACTAAATATGTCAATTTTCATATTTCCTGTGACAAAAAAAAAAAAAAAAAACATTTTGAATTATTCTTACATATACTGGTCCATCTCACTTCAAGTATGCAAAATAGCTGATAAAGTACAAACAAAACTTTATGCAAAACAGATGAAAAATTGATCAGGTAAAGTTTGTGTAAAACTTTGGGTCAAGAATAAATTAAACCACACTGTAATCTATACCATACTGCATCTGTGCATGGAAAAGAGTATGGCATGACCTTTTGTTTTCTGTCCACAATAAAAATGAAGTATCCCATGTGGACATATATTTGTTTTAGAGATAAGTATCCTTAATTAGGACAAATGGTTTCTGGATTTTTATGGCTCCTGATGTTCATGCATCATAGGCACCATTCCCAGACCCTATCCTACTAACTATGGATTGATCTACCTCCAAGGGGTTTCTCACTAAATTGCAATCAACTTAAGCTTAGATGTCTGTCTGTCACGCCTACTGAAGCCGATAGGAGGTAATTAATTATTGTTTAGCAGCTTCAGTAGGCGTGTCAGACATCTAAGCTGCTTAAGCTGAAAGCAATTTAGAGAGACACCCCTTGGAGACAGATCAGTCCTGTTAGATCCATCGAGGTATGGGAACCCAGTCATAGATTTACCTTTCATGCCTGCATTAATAGTACAAATGCACCAGTATAGAAGCTTAATAATACATGAAAGTGTAACATTGAAGTTTCTTGGAAGTTTGAGTTACAGTGTCTAAGCTTGTGTCAGTCCTACTGGTACCATGAGTCATCTAGTACTTAAATGTGTAAATGATGTGTAATTAAGAGTGTACATCACCACACTTAAAGTAACTGAATCAGAAGTCGAATTTGGTCTTCTTTCATTTTTCATTGCAGGCATTCATAAGTCTTTTTTCGTATATGCCCTAAATGTTGTTAAAACATATACGGTCTTTTCACTCTTTGCTGGCTTGCTTATGCCATGTTCTCTGTCATACCGCAGTCAACAGTCACTACTAGTATTCAGTCTTCGCTTGAAGCTTTGGCTTTGAGTCACCGGCGCAGCCGATAACAGGTTGACAGGTTATTTTTCTTTAATCGATATACCGTAGATCTAAATAATAACCTTACCTCCTGCGAGCGGATTGTCTTCTTTTCTTTTAGACATAATAATAATTTTTTCCGGAGTTTATCTATACGACGTATATTGCTCTTTGCAGCTAAGACATCATTTCGTGAATCGTTTCTTCAATAGCATTTGTCTGCGCATACCAGTAGCGCAGATGACCTTTCTTGGACTAGTTCCCCCTTTTCCAAAAATATCTAAATATATACAAAACAATTTCAAATAAGGTATAGTTCTTCATTTAAATCTCAAGATAAGATAATACCAATACACATGCTTTTCTAAGAATACGAAAAATAAATATTCTCATATCAAATTAAGAAGTAAAAAATCATATCTCGATTTCCTTTTTCAGGAATTAGTCGGATCAAATTAAACAAAGCATGGTTGTTATTTCTAAACAATGTGGACTGCAAAATTACAGAGGATTTCTTCTAAAAGGTGAGTTGTTATACTACTATGACACATTAAGCAAACTCATGAATATATGAAGGACCAAACGGTTGTTGATATTAGAGTGTTTGCATCTTGATTTTGGTAGAAATTAAAAGGTTTTCATGCAGTGTACTAAATGACCTCGATGAGCAAGTGGTTGACCTTGTTTTGATTTTCAGTGACCCAGATAACATCTTTACAGTCTCAAGTTTACCGTCTTTGCTGATAAGTAGACAGTCCAACAATTGCTTTATTTTGACAGTTTGTTGAAGTTGGCAAAATTGCTGAAAATTTTGTTGCAAAACGTTTTTCTGGACATATTTAAATGGAGTTTGAATAGAGAGATAATTTGATGTAGGAAATAATGCAATAATAGGTAAAAACTATTTTAAATGCTATTATGGTAAATTAGCCTTTAAATGCTTTATTTGTAAAATAAAATTAGCCTTTGTATTTCAATATGCATATTTTAAAGATGTAAAAGCATTATGTGAAATGACGATATTAAATTCAAAAGTATGAGCTAGATTGGCTCAGCCAATTTAGATGAAAAGAATTGAACTGAAAGATATTTAGCAACAGAGTTCAGAATATTTTAACTATGTTGTGTAAAAATTGGCTTTAAGGGGAATGTTTTGTACTGTTGGTCTGATTGTGTAACATAACCTATACTTTGTTTCATCCCTGTCTTGTCTACTTTCAGAATAATCCAATGGATGAATCACACAATAGAGAGATGATGAATGCAAATGGTACCATGGTGTATAAGTGTGAAAAGTGTTCCTTTACCACTGCCCATGCCCATCACCTTAGAACCCACCAAGAAACACATGAAGCAGAAGCGAGTGGGGTGTATGAATGTAGTCTTTGTAACTATCGAACTCTTCATCGTTACAACCTAGTTGTCCACCAGAGGACTCACACAGGAGAACTTCCTTACAAGTGTGATATCTGTGGCAAGAGGTTCTCACAGGCTTCTACTGTAAGAAGACATGAGAGGATTCACACTGGCCATCAGCCGAAACCCCATAGGTGCCCCTACTGTTCATACAGTGCATTCCGCATTGTTAATGTGCAGAAACATGTCCAAGAGATGCATGGCTCTCTATTTCCAGGGATGCCTAGCATGCTGACACCAGGCTTTGAAAAGACTGGAGTGCCATCTATGATAGGTTTGCCTGGTGCCAATCACAGTAGTATGAGGAGAGAAAGTAGTTCCCTAGACCAGGACAGTGAAAATGGGGAGAACCATCAAAATTTAGATAACCTGTCCCCTTCTGGTGGGTCAGAATCAAATGACCAAGTGCCTGGAATGAGTGTGGAAAACACCCCAGAGATGGGCCAAGAACAAACCCTTACAACACAGGAACACAACAGTCCACCTGAGCTCTTCCCTGTTGATGCTATGGATCTGAGAACCACTGTTGCTGAACCTACTCTTCCACAGCAGTCGACCCATGTTTCCTCTGAAGTATCCAACCCATTAGGGGATGGTGGGAACAAAGAGGCAGTGAAAGTGGAACCCATCGATTACATGTATTCCAAATACAGTGCTAGTTGGAGGAACGAGGGGGAGCTGAGAAATGAAGTGGTTCTGGATGAAAATGGGGATCAAGTACACCATATTGAACCTGAAGATATGTCAGAACCAGGTCCGTCAGAACAGCCACAGAAGGATGAAGAAAATGGTGACGACAAAAAAGAAGAGCAAGTACCAGCTGCCATGCACATCATTCAAAAAGCTCCTCCAGCCATGTATATGCCAAAGAAACATAAATGTGACAAGTGCCCTTTCTCCACTAATTTTAGCTACAGCCTGAAAACCCACATGCTGACTCACCAAGGGGAAAAGGCTAAGGTATTCAACTGCAATCGTTGCCCATATCGTACTGCTCTGAAACACAACCTAGTGGTCCACCAGAGAACCCACACTGGAGAAACCCCATACAAGTGCAATGTGTGTGGCAAGATGTTCTCTCAGCATTCCACTTGTCGCCGCCATGAGCGTACTCATAGTGGAGAGAAGGCTTTGGTTTGTCCATATTGTCCATACAGTACCTTTCAGAATTCACATTTACAAAACCATATTACTGAATTGCATGGGAAGATATTTACCACAGCAACAAGCACCATCCCATTCTGGTCTGGGCCCCAGACACTTCCACCTGTGTCAACCTTAATGCCTGGGTTTTTGTTTCCACAGAGCCAAGGGCCACCACCACCACTGCCACCGATGTCACTGAATCAACCCTCTCTTGGTTCCTCACCAGTGTTTTCCAGTCCATCTTTATCAGCCTACACACAGAATCTAAGCTCTACAACTTCTGAACTCCGCTGTCCACAACTTCAGAGTCCAGAATCAATCCAGAGGGATGCTGAAGCTAAAGCAATGGGGTCAGAGCAACAGAAGGATGATGTACCAGCACGTCTTCCATCAGTGTCCATACAAAGCCCTGGACAGTTGTCCAGTTCTGCTGTCCAAAGTTCCATCCACCTCCTTGGCATGCAGGATCCAGCCAATTCTGCAGGGTCCCTGTCTGCAGATGACCACGATGCCACAGATCGGGACAATATGAGTTCACGCGAGTCTGCTCGAATCTCATCTACCACACAGGAGCCCACAGATGACCAGCTATTACACCAGCTTATTTCCAGAGGACGTGTCTTCCGCTGTGGTCACTGTTCTATTCTTTTTATGGAATATGCCATGTTTCTTTTGCATAAGTCACAGCATGACAGCCAGAATCCTTGGAGGTGTAACTTTTGTGGCAGAGTTTGCAACGACAAGTTTGATTTCATGTCACATTTTGTGCAGTTTCATCAAAGGCCAAATCAGGCAAGTTGAATTGATTAAATATAGTGATAGATTTTTATTACCACTTTGTAATGTTCTACTTTAGTGTAGGTTTATTTTAGATACATATATACATTCTTTACGTATTCATATTCCAGAGTTACCAGACAAACTTGAGATAGATTTAATGTTTGTATAGTGCAGTTCTTTTTCAGATATTGTGAAATTGTTGTGTAATGCTATGGCATTTACATTTAATCAATATTAAAGCTTTTTTATTATCATTGAATAAGCATGTTGATGTGTTTTGCATCAATGGGTTAACTGAATATATGCATTGTAACTGTTGGAATTGGGATTATGTTGCTGAAATATTTAATCTGCTGTTTTTTTTAAAATTTACTTATTTTAATTATATTTTTATACAGCCAGTTATTTAGGCTCTAGCAATGTGTTAACTTAAATGACTGTTTTAAGGCTACATCTAGAAGAGACTATTTAACTTGGTATAACAGTAGTTGGGTGTCAGTATGATCCATATCTCCATATCTCACCGTTACCTGATAAGGATTAGCTCACCATAGGCAGCTAATCTAATCTCCCTGTTACCTGCTGGCCACCATTAATTTAGGTAAGTTGCATGTCATTTAGTTGATTTTCACTTAGGTGGACCTGACTTAAATGGAAACTAGGAGGAGGGGGGATGGATTCTTTATTTTAACACAGGCATTCAAACAGTCTGTATCTTGATGTTAGCTCTAAAACAAATTTAGTTAACCCTTTGCAAGATGGGAGTTTTCTTTAAACTACATGATGTTCATAGGGACCAAAAAGCCTTGTATAGTGGTCCAAGTGTTTGATTTGTAGCCCAAAAGTTAAAGACCATAAGGAGGAGGGATTGAAACTGATAACATCTGCTTTTTACTAGTAAGTGCTTTGGGCAGCATTTAACATTGTAGCTATATGTATTTTTCTTGTTAGGGCTGATTTATTTTATATTCCATATCTGTTTTCAGTTGTAAGACCAGATGTTACTGGTAACAGTTAATTTGCCATGAGAGACATTGTCTTGGTTAAACATTTCATTTCATATGATAAATTGCCATATCATTAGATATCATTTTTGTTGAAGATTGGAAAAAGTATTTCTCAGTAAAAAGCATTTTTTCTTTTGCCCTGCATTTCTGGAGAAAAATCTCAACAGCATATATTCATTTGCTTACCCTTTTTTTTTACTACACCAAGAGTGAACTTTTCATATTGTTTACAGGAGATGTAAATAGCATTATTTTTGTACAATATATTCTCAAAGCTTTTAGTTTTATATCTTACATGTAGCAAGGTGCTTTTTCTGTATGGAAAACCAGTCTAGTCTGTGTAATCCAAGTGCATGTAATGTAAACAATTTTTTTTTTGCAACAAATATGTATATCTATTAGTAATATGTTTGTATTGTTTAATTTTATTTCCAGTTTAATTACATCTAGTGAGAGGGTAATATGTTAAGTGTTATTTGTTTGTACTACTCTTACTAGTTTTGCTTTGTTTAATGACCAATAATGTATAACATGTAAGGGTATGTTTAACATCATTTTACTGGATGTAAGACCTTTATATTTCCAAGATATGTTGATAATTCACTATAAATGCCAATAGAAGACTGTCATTTCTTTCTTGTCGCATATCTTGCATTCTGCACACTTATGTGGAGCAGTTTAGATCTGTGTCAGAATGGCAGTGTCAGTATGTGAATATTTACAATGCTCTTTTGTTTGAAAATTGTTTATAAAGCATAAATGGCATCAGTTAAGACCATCTTAGTTAACAGAAAGAAGAAACAGGACCATGAATCATATCTTCCAACTACTCTGCTGTTTTACTTTTAAATGCAATTTCCTTAAGGTTTGTACATATCCATTTATCAGTTACCCTCTCCTCAGTGGAGATGTTTGAAGAAAGTTTTACTCACAAGAAAAAAGTGACAGGTTTTTATGACAAAAAAACACGATTCTTGGCCATAGATAAAGAGATTACCATGGGCATGGAGTTTAGGGAAACTTGAAGTACTTTTGGAATGTTGGAATTGTACAGGCAAATTGATGACAAATACTATACTAACCTTTTGTGAAGTTTCATTTTCTCTCCAATTTGTTTCTTAAAAGAAGTGGCTGTGTGGACAAAACTGGTATTTGTGTCACTGGAATGTTTTGTATTTTGTATTGTATCAGAAGTAAAATTACACAGTATATCAGAGAAGAAGATCAACAGCAAATTGACAATACTGTACTTCACATTTATCATGGCGTGGCCATCTAGTCATTCATGCAATTCTGTGACCAGATTTTTTCCATCTCTGATCTGAACAGCGTAGTCTTTTGTGTATTAACCATATAAACTATAGATCTTATAAATTTCTTGATGGAATACTGTTGACAGTATTTTTAGAAATGTACAGGTTATATTATTCATGAAATATATGTAGCTTAGTAGCTCTTATTGCCAGAGTAAAAGGTGTCTTTCATAACTGGTGGGGGAGAGCAGTAGTGTTGCAATATCCAGTATTATACTTTCATTTATCCTAGAAAGTAGCCCTTTATTTTTATGCAATAATATGCTCTTTTTTATTTAAGTGTACAAATAGTGTAAAAACTGCTGCTTTACAGTTATACCTAATAGTGATTGTAAGGGCACTCTGCAGATATTTAAAGAAGACCAACCATACTGATCTGAATTTCTATGATTTGGTGTATGAGCTATTGAAAGGTACTTATTTTGAACTTGCAGCTTTAACAATTTACTCTATTTACTCTTTTTTGTTTTGTACATTTCATATATATCCATATATAAAGCATCATTTATGTAGAGTATTTTATGCCAAAAGACCCGGTTAAGTCCATAACATTATTTTATTTGATCATGTTTAACTTTTTGTATGTATATGATTTGATAAATTTTGAAACTTTTATACCTTTGAATTGTAACAAAATTTCTTAAAAAAAGAGTTGGAATCGAACGAAAACAACCAGTGTTTTTACTTCAAAAAGGTATTAAAACCATATATAGCCTTTAGCAAGTGTTATATCCACATGGCTAATGCTTGTCAGTTATGGCTTTCAAAAAGTAAAAGTATTATTTAGTATTCCAGGAGACTTGTTTTGTGGAATGTCCATTTGATCATTTTTTCGAACATTTGGTTTAATACAGCTTCAAGGCACAAGTCCTCAACTTTTCTTTCTACATAAGTATGTTAATAATTAGAGAATTGTGGAACTGATATAGTGTTGGGTACAATCTTCTGTGGGTGGTGCTTCAGAGAAGCTTTTTATACATGCCCATGTCATTTTGTAGGAAAATAAATGCATATATGTAACAATAAACTACCAAAAATATATTCTTGTTTGACTTAGAAAAACTTCTTTTCAACTCTATTACTCTTAGAAAGTGATTTACATAAGATCTAGACATCATAAATAATTCACATACAGACAAAACAAAAGAATTAGATTGCGCCTTGGTTAGATGGTGCAGTTACCCGTCAAAAAGTTTTCATTTATGATAGATCCAGATAAATATCTGAGATATTTGATTTACCTGTTTACCATTTTGTCTGTTCACTCTGACAGACTTGGACTCAGTCCCACCTCTCCTCAGAATGAACAGACTATTGCTAACTGTCACTCCCCACAAACAAAGTAGAATTGACCTTACTGTCACCCCTGAAAAGGAATGAACTTGTCCTGGCTGTCATCCTTCAAATGGAATTGCCTGGAACATCACCCCTCATGGCATATAATTGGCCGCCAGAAAATAAAACTCGAATCACAGCAGGAGAAAGACTTGTATATTACTCTTACAAAACCATACATAACAAATTATCGAATTATGTACATTACACATAACTGCTTTCTACTTGTTCTACCTCTTTCTACTGAAGGGTTTATTGTCAAGCAAATTACAACAGGTAGGGCACTTTTTGATTGAGGAGTTGCTGTTAAAATAATTTGCAAAGAACACTTACAGGGAATCTACACTCGACCAAAAAAGTTCAGAAACATACAAGTGTTTTTCAATAATTAAAATACTATGTAATGTAGTGTGAAAATCTTCCATGTATATATAAAAGATACAAATGGCGAGTGCATTATCCATCAATATTTGGTTAAAATATTTATCTAAGCTCAAATTTTATAATTATTCAAAATAGGGAAATGTTGAACTTTTTTGAATGAGCATATATGGGCTAACAGATTTATTGATTAAATTTTTATAAGATGATTACACTGACTCCCCTTAATATGTGACAATCCCCACAGAGTTGGATCAACCAAGCTGGTACAGTGGGTTTATCTGAACACTCCCTTAGACAGATACAGTTTACTCACCTGTCTATTGTTATGTTAATGCAATTATGCATATGTGAAGGTTGGTAAAAGACAATTTTGCAACTTTTTTTCACAAACAGTTCAATCTACCAGTACATTTCATGGACAGGATTGCTGCAGTGTACTTAAATAAAGCTACCTGATGCTGATATTTCCTTCTGAAATGTGCAGGAAAACAGGACTGTTTTTGTAACTGGTCACCAAATGATTTTCCCAGAAATGGTATAAAACATCAAGTACAAGTGCATGTATGGGAGTAGCAATAATTTGTTTGTATGAGAAAGTTCCTTTTTTTCTCAATAATTATTTGATTAAGTGGGGAAAAATTTTAAGTAAAACAATGTGATTTGGAAGTTATAGGGTGAAAAAAAATACCAAAGTGTCTGTATATAACTAGTAATGTTTGAGGTACTGAAAACAACTGCAAAGAAAGTAACCACTTCTTTTAATTAATGCATTTAGTTGAACACTTACTGCATTCAAATCTGCTAGATGCAAGGATTTACTTCATATAAACATGAAGATGACATTTTTATACAAGGAATGCATATCCAAATACAGTTATTTCTAAAACATTAAAAAACTGCACCTTTGATTATTTTACAGCTGCAATTCTTCTTTTAAAATGCCAAAGAAGCATTTTCAAGAGAATAACTAACATACGAATGTACAATTACAAATGATTACAACACATAAAAAATTTACAGTTCACATCTTGTTTCATTAATTAAGTTGACACATAGAGAAATGAGGCAGCATTTTTTAATGTCTGTTGTCTACAAACAGCTCAAAAAATTACTTTTTTCCCTAAATCTCTTAATCTGACACACTTTCCTCTATCGGTTTCTTTCTTTTGCACATCTCTGTCCAAATGTTCAATTTGTTTCCTGGAATAATGCATCTGTTCATCTTTGCCCTGTTGTTAGGTTGTGACCTACACAGCAGTTCCTTCAGACTGTGTCTCCATCTTGGCTTGATCGCCGCTTCCTGGTCCATCAACAGCTTTGTCTTTGACTCCCTGAAACAATAAAAAAGAATTTACTTAGCCTTAAAGCTGCTTCTCAGGTGCTTAAACACCATATATATGAAGTAAAAATTAAAACCACAGATTGTGATCATAATGTTCTGTCCGTGAAATAATAGTCCCATGGTTTCCACTCTTTACTATACTGCATTCTGCCACGTCTCCTGCTAAGGGTTTAAAAAAAAAAGACTACTCTCACCACCTGCTCTGTATGAATAAAAATATTAAAATTATTCTACCATAAATAACTAATACCAATTGATCTCCAATGGCAATATATATAAATGTCATTCAATTCTCTTATGTTACAATTATCAATAAAGGTAAGGTAAGCATTCCAATAGTATTTGTATAAGAGAGTGGGGTGTAATTCTTTTTATACTTCCTTTCAACAGAAATGAAAAATTCCCCAAAGGGGATATATAAAACATTTCCATCAAGGCTGTTTTATCAAGTACAGCTGCAAACACTGTGATTCTTAGATTAAGTCTGTGGAAAGATATAGCACAAATTTAATAAATGACTAATAACCTGCCTACATGATACTAATGCAGCATTTGTTCAGTTGGATACCTTATGTTAATCTTTTGTATGTTTCTTTTACTGATTAATCAAATAATTTGAAAAAGTTTCCATTATAGCTTAAACAATTTTTTTTTTTTTTGGGGGGGGGGGGGGGCGGTAAGAGGGGGATTGGACACTAGTAAGAGCATATCAGAGGGAAATATTGCCAAACTACAAATACAGGACATATGACAATCATTGCCACAACTGCCTGCAACCACATACAGCTACCTATATTCCCTCATTTACCTAGGAGCTGTTACAGAGCAGGTGGTGAACTAATCATCATCCAAGTCCTCCCTGTGGTGATTGCTGGTCTTACTGCCTCGAATTCGAGCCGTTTCCCCAAATGCCTCCATTTCTTCCTCTAATGGCATCATACCTTCTGCCATGTCATTAGACCACTCGTCAACATTTTCAAATACAGCCCCACTGTATAGACTATCAGGCTGCAGAAAAAGATGGGTTGATTAGGGCTGGTCTTCAGCTCATTGGTGGTAAAATAATCTTCCTGATGTGTCATATTGTGGTGTAAATCATACAAATAAAATTTAGTAATTACAAATTCAGAAAAAGGTCGAAATTACAACCAATTAATGAAGTACAGATTACCATAGGGAAGATTACCTACACAAAATGTGTGCATAGGTGTAAAACATTTTATCAATAGAACAATCCATGGCACATTTGGTCTGAAAACATTTATTCTAACAAAAATAAAAATTTTCTTTAAATTGGTATTTAAGCATATTTCCAATTTTTTTTACGCAAAAAGACAGCTCATGAGGTTGCATTGTAAATAGTCTTTTGAATGCTGTCTAAGTAAAGAAATTACAACACAATTCAAAAAAGGTATCTTTACCAGAAGTGATAATAAAAGCAATATAAGTAGCCTTTAAATTGGCTTTTATGTATTTTCAAACATGGTCACAAAAAATAAAAATAAATCTGAATAGTGGTGGTTAAAAGTGTTAGTACCAAAAAGTACTGAAGGCATTAAAAAAAACAAACCCTTAGTTATTTTTTGTTCTCTTTCCCAAAATCTATCAGCTTAACATATGAACTTTAAACTAAAATTATGACTACTATAAGATATCAGATGACATGTTGATGACTTACCTTTGAATCGGCCTCTGCAAATTTCTTGAACATCCCCTGATAAATAGACTTCTCTTTGGCATTCTGCTCTTTTATCTTCTTGTTTGCTCTCATCTGCTCATCCCTTGCTGCTTTATTTTTGGGGTTTATCTCTAATACTTTACTGAAATCTTTCTTTGCATCTTCAAATTCGTTTAAACCCATATTAGCCTGAAAAACATCATAGAGAAAAATTCTTTTCTAATATAATATCATTGAAATATACATTGCAAAAAACAGGCTCATTATTTGACTGTGTATGAAATAATAAAAATTGGACTAACATTTCAATATACGGACATGAAAAAAAAAAAAAAAAAAAAAAAAAACTAGACTTATAATAATAATAATTCATTTCTTAACATGTGTCTCAGCACTGTTTACATATGTATATTAAAAGTATAACTACTCAGATAAATTAAAAACTAATATAAAAGTAATTAAAACTAAAAGGTATAAGTTAACTAAATTTTTCTTTAAATAAAAACGTTTTTTAATTGATTTGTTAATGAAACTGAACCATAAAATTGGTGCAGCAATATCAAAATTACTGTGGCTGTATGTTTTAAGAGTTTTTTCTATATGGTTTCGCTTGAAATTGACCACTGGATGGAAGAGTTAAAAGCATTATTATATTGTTCCTGTAAAATGTTTAATGGACAGTCGCCCTTTAAAATTTTAAGTCAGGAGTAATATCTTATAGACAATTTTTTGAGACACAGGTAGCCAATGAAGATCACAGAGAACTGGAGTGATATGGTTGCACATCTTTTATAGAGGAGAACAGTGACTGAATTCTGAATAGACCGAACTTTTTCCATTTGATAGTTATCTACTCTAAGGACTTAGAGCAAATATAAATATTTGGATAAAGTATTTTGCAAAAAGGAAAAAAAAAATCCCCTTTGAAAATGCTGGCTTCAGACATGACATTCTTACCTCTCCTCTCCTGTAGTACCCCTTCTCACTGTTTACATCTATGCCCAGGGCACTATCACTATGTTTCCTTGCCTCAACATAATCTTTGAGTTTTAAATAACACATTGCAGTATTAAGGTAAGCAGCCAGCATCAGGGCATCTCTCTTCTGTTTCTCTTCGCCTTCCATGTCAGTTTCATATTCCAGGTAGCTAATAACCCGCTTGTAAGATGTTATTGCTTTCTTATAACTACCTTCCTACAATGTTAAAAAATGTTCAATCTGTACAGAATTCCTTCACAGCAAGAGAGTAAAACAAAGAAAAGTAAGAAACAACTGTTTCTTATACATTTAATATTGTTGTTACTTGAATACAAAAGTAAATAAATAAAAAATAAATGAATAATAAAATAAATCATTACCAATATTCTAAAAATATATACAAGTTTACATATAGATGTTACGCATATGTATATCTGATGTGTTTTTTTAAAATCTCACTGACTAAAATAAAACTTGGAATAACACATTGTTATAATGTTTGAAAATTCCTTGTACCTTGAAAAATTTGGTTCCCTTTTCTTTAACAACTTCAGATTGATCTAGCTTCTCCTTTCCATCCATTTCCCATGATTCTTTGGCCTGCAATGTGAAACACAAGACAACAAAATTAATCAAAACACATTTGTGGACCTGTGATATGAAGAAAATGAGTGGGTAGCAAATCCCTTTTCAAAGCTTCTTTACTAACTTTATGGCTAATTATGGGACTAAGGACCAGAAGAGGTCACCCATCCTCTAGCTGTCTTTATAACTGAAAACCAAAAATTAACAATGAAAATTGCAAATATTTGCATGTAAATGGCTACCATCTTTAGCATTTCTAAAATCAGTACTTAAGCATCTGAAATTTTTACCTAGTTAAAATGTGGAAAGACCATGTTATGTGATTGTTTGATGAGTATCAAAATGTTCAACTTGACCACATAAGGGACTGCACAAAATTAAACATCAAACTGTTCAACATTTTCAAGAAAATTCAAATCAACTCATCTCTTGATTTACCTTTTCAAACTTTTTCATTTTCATTTCGTATTCTAAGTCAGCATTTGGTGGAATACCGTACTTTATGCTTCCTTCTCCACCATATGCATATTTTGATTGCACTTTAACTCTGGCTGTTTCGCCTTCCTTCAGCTTTTTTACAGCCATTTCAACTCCTTCCACTACAACCTCATCTTGGCAATCACCGACTATAAATGCCAAATCCTTGTCCTCGAACACAGAGCCATTGCATTTGCCAATAATGTGCACTGTAAAAATGAGTTAAATCATTTCATCATTACTGTTTTGCAAGAAAGGATTTTGAATGTGTACATGTTATGTACCACTTAATTCATCTAGTGAAAATCAATCTTTTGCTAAAAATATTTTTCATGTTTACAACCTCCATTAGGCCTTTGCATAAAATTAACCATGTACACACTATACACTCTCACATGTGGACATTTATATTTAACCAGTTCAAAAACTTACTTTCAACTTGAGCACCATCATTAGGAGTCTTGTATCCTTCTCCTTTTACAATGACACTTTTTCTTACACCACCATCTTTGTCTGTTGAGACATCTTCACCTGTTAAATATAATAATAAATAAAAACAATGAATCCTCAATATTCATTTCTTTCATTAGGACATTGTAGTATTATCTGAAAAACTAAAGCTAGCTGTCACTAAACCAAGTTATGGTTATGTCTTTAATAACAATTCAATAAAATCCTACTCTTTTTAGATCTACTTGAAATGAAAGTAAAAGAATTCCTACATGAACTGCTGTTACAGAGTACTAGTATATTTGACCAAAGTTCATTTAAAATAATGATTTAGGAGATGTGTTATGTTTGTTATGGTATTTTTTTTTTAGAAAGTGATGTTATTTTTTATCATGATTGCTTATGTTGACTTATGCTGTTTCACTTACCCATAAAACCCAAAAGCTCAATTTCAAAGATCAGCCAAGAATTTGGAGGGATTTTAGGTGGGCTTCCAGTATCACCATATGCGAAGTCAGGTCGACATGTCACTTCTGCCATTTCTCCAACCTTCATTGTGGCAAGTGCAATATCCCATGCTTTTATGACACTCCCTAAAGAAAAAAGTTAGAATGTAGGATCATTATTTGTGTTTTTCTTATAATCTGAATTAAATAGCTCACTGGTCTTCATTTCTATAAATCTGGTGCAAAAGTATATCTTTGAGTTTGTAGCTATGTCACTCGAAAAAAAAAAAAAAAAAAAAAAACAGTATCACACTATATGCATTTTTAATCTGATGATTTCAGTTCAGCCTTAGGCTTTAATAATAGAATATTTTATTGACTTTGGCCTTCAAAGTAAGGTGTGATCAATTTTTCAAAGATGACACAAGGATAACATAACAATAATTACATAGCAATGGAAGAAATAATAAAAATTGAAGATAAATGTAAATACATACAAGGTGAGACAAGAACAAACATGTACTATACTTAGACCCAATTGAAAATCCACATTAATGTGTATATATTGTTGCTGATTGGATAAAAGACATAAAAGTGTACTGTGACCAAGATATAATGTTTTACTGAGTCCATGTATCTGTTGACAATCAAATTGTTATAAGTATACCTATTTACCTCTGTCCAGTTTAAAGGAAAACTCATCTCTTGTTTTGCTGGTATCAAAAACAGTCCCATCCACTAACTTCCCTGTGTAATGAACATAAACTTCATCTCCCGTGCACGGAGTCTCACTCCCAATACCCTCTCTCTTGATTTCTTTGAAAACACCACCGTCTTTCAGATCCACGGCATTTGGACTGATCTCTGGCCTATTTGTTTCGCTTTCGCTTTGAGGTCCAGAACCATCCACTTCCATGGTTTCCGCGTTGGCAGAAGATGGAGTGCTTTCTTCCAAACTATCTGACATTTTTATAGTTCCCAATTTCGAAAGTAATACACACAATGATCAAACACAAAACGTTACTTTGCAAAAGGGGTATTTTTTGGTAAATAAACTTTCCTTGCACGGACACGTGCTTTCTGGAACCTTCGTCCTCTTGGTTCGTCTCCCTCAGTTGTATTGCCTAGTTCTCACACATATAAGCTTATCATCAAGGGTATGCAATTTAGCAATTATTCCTAATTACTATGAACAAAATTATCCATATTATCTAAAAATTTAAATTGTAGTGTGACTGATTCATCATCTAGGCATTTTGTGACTCAAGTCTAGACAACATATAGAAATGTTGCGGCTAAAAATTTTAGGAACTAGTTCTCAAAATGACCTATATCCTTATCTGGTCTAAAATGAAAAATATAATGATCACAAAATGCACAAATTTGCACACAATATGGTGTTTTCATGTCTTTTAAGATTAAAAAATATTATTTTAGTTTGTCTGGTTATTGATTTTTGATTTAACTAAAATATATGAATGTAATATTATTCAATTTATTGAGACCAGATATAAAATGTAGGTCACTTGTACATTCCCAACAAAGTCAGGTGCGAATTTACCGTACAGCAGCTCAGTCTTGCAGGTTGAGGGCCTTGACGAGAGATTTGCAGCAGACAGATAACTGCTCTTCATTTTTCCTCTTTCCTCATCACGATGGCATCAGCTGTTAGAGCAGCTCGCACACAGCTACAGAAATTAAGCACCTGCCAAATCTATGCTGTGCAGAATAATTCCAGAGTCATTTCTGCAAAGGTAGACAACAGGCGACGTTACTCCCACTACGAACATGTTTACAACAATGCATTCATGAAGTCCAAAACCAAACCTGACGAATTCTGGGCTGAAGCTGCTGAAAACATTTCATGGATGAAGAAATTCGATAAGGTTCTTGATAACTCCAATCCACCTTTCTCAAAATGGTAAGAAACAATTAATAAGCTCATTACTATTTTTAAAATACTTCTAATCTAATTTTCAATTTTGTACTCAAATCATGAATAGCAAGTACTGTATATTTCTATATCAGGCACTTAGCTAGCAATTGTTGAAGGGGAGTTCATTTTCTTAAAGTGATGACCTTTTGTCATGAAAACTTAGTTTACCAGTACCTCGATCAAACTTACCCAGACCTTTTCCCAGCAAAAAGGGGGGTTCTATCGAACCCCTCGGACTCCCCCTGACTACGGGCCTGTATATAAATGTTACAGTGAACATCTATGTACTTTCTCCCTTGCCTTCACTCAATAGACTTCATGCACTATATCAGTTGTAGGTACCTGGATGTATATACAGTTGTATGTTGTATTTTTAATTGTTTTGACAGTGTAGATGAAGTTTTAAAAAAGTGTTGTATTGTAATTCTACCAGTGTGAGTGCAGTAGGTACACATGGATTTTGGTCTTAGTTTTAGGGTGCATTTTCCTGTCTTCAAATAGTAATAAAAGTCACAGTGCTAGCACTCTTATAACACTTTTAAAAAATTACATTATTAATTTACATTTTTTAAAAATCTACCAGCCCACACTCGGCATTCAATTAGTATAATATATAAAAGAAAACATAATGCAAGTGCTAATGCATAGATTTTTTATGCCATTTATCAGTTTTTTTTTTTTTTTTTTTTGAGAGTGTGTAAATAGAAGTGTCAGAGCTCATGCTGCTGCCTTCAACATCTTCTTTATTGTCTGAAAAGGATTTGTATAAGAAAACAGCAGAATTGCAATTAAACGCGCTCAGTACCACATAGAAGACTCTTACCATTTGAAAACTCTTAAAATGACAAAGTAGCCTGTATTTATAATACTGCACTAGATGTACTGTACTACCATGGGATAAAAAAACTGATCTACATTGATTATAAGTATTCCAAATGAATTTGATGTTGTCATATATGTAACCTTAATTATTCAATACACATTAATAACTACCAAAAAGAAAATGCTGCCTGTATGTGATAAAAATTGCATGAAATAGAAAAGCTTAAACCAAGTATTTCAGAAAATAAAAAATGTAAATGAACTATTATGGCATTTCATCTTGAGTTTAGAAAGGTGATACTTATTCATAAAGAACATATAAAAGTAAGATAGACAATTGGCTGTTTATATCAAGACTAAACTTACACGCTTGAATAATTTTGAATTACCTACACTAAGCCACAGAATTTGGTATATAGGTCATGCACATGATTATAATGTCAGGTGTTGTGAATAAGCAAAAATTCTAAAGAAAAATGCTGCATTCAGTCTGCACCATGCCCTAAACTGTGGATTCATTATTACACCTCAGCATGTGCTAAATACCAGATTGGTATTAGCTCACTACTGAAAATCACTGTACCTGGTATTGCAAGTTGATATGCTGAAGTAGTTTGTCCTTCAAAACGACCTTAAATACATCAGCAGAATTGTTTACCAAAGTTGTTTACATGATATTTCAGTTATCCCAGAATTGAACACTAAAAAAACTTTTGGTAAATAGTTTGATGTTACACAGGTATACAAGCATTCAACAGATTGTCAATATTTACTGAGCTTCTCAAGTAAAAGTCATTGACCAGGTGGTTAAGAATGAGTTCACCCCAGGTTACAAAAATGGTCTCATTTCTTATGTTTTATTTATTATGCTTGTCACAGGTTGAATGTTTTGGTCTAGTGAACTTAGTTGAGGTAATCTTATTGTGGCTTCCCTATTTTTTAGCCTAATATTACCTTTGATGTGTTGCCTGAAAATTGAATGGAGAATCATTGGCCTACTTTGTGGAAGGGTTGTCTAGGCCTGTCTAGCAATTTTTTCCAGATTTATTTTTTATTCTATGGAAAAACATATAAGTCTTTGATATTTCTGAACATAAAGCATAAGTAATAGAACTTTTTAAAGACTATGTTACAAATATCTTCAACGTCTTAAACAAATTGTCCATCATCAAGGCCATAAAAATAGACACCTAGATCTGTCAGAAGTACTGTGTTGCACACAATAAGTTTTTTTAATGATAGATAACTGGCTTTGCTAAAGTTAAAAAAATACGCTATGCAGTATGCAGATCTGCAACTAGCACCCGTCAGAAGTTCTGTGTTGCACACAGTATGTTTTTGTAAATGATAGATAACTGGCTTTACTAAAGTTAAAAAAATATGTTATGCAGTATCATTTTCATATTCCTGTTTGGAGTATTCTTTTTATCATATATGCTATTATTTTTACTTGGATTATTTCTGTGCTTGAGTGCAGGTTTGTTGGAGGCCAGTTGAACACGTGTTACAATGCAATTGATCGCCATGTGGAACAAGGCTATGGTGACCATGTAGCAGTGATTCATGACAGCCCTGTGACCAATACACAGCAGAAGATTACTTTTGCACAACTGCAGGATCAGGTGAATATCCCGTGCAGATTGAACTATATATACCAAATAAAATAAACAAAGTTGTGTTATCTTTGGGCAATCTAGATTAACCATACATATGGTTTTATATGTCTGTGTTTTTTCTTCTCTTCTTTTCGACAGTGAAAAATTGTTATTGTCTAATTAAGAAAAGGACGTCCAAGTCATGACTGATATTTGTGTGTTAATCTTTTCTACGTTATTTTTTTGTAGGTGTCTAGATTTGCAGGTGCCCTAACTAAGCATGGTGTTAAAAAGGGGGAAGTGGTGTTGATCTACATGCCTATGATCCCAGAAGCAATCATAGCTATGCTGGCCTGTGCAAGAATTGGGGCTGTACACTCATTAGTGTTTGGTGGGTTTGCTGCCAAAGAGCTTTCAACAAGGATTGCTCATGCAGAGGTGTGTTGTAAACAAGATGAAGGTTGTAATTAGTACAGTGTTAAGTCATGCATAGGGACAAGTTTGGCTTCTTACATAATCCCTTAGTCTATTAGACGTAATTAATGTCATGGTGATAAAAGTTGAAGATATGGCTTAATTCAAAGCAAAATGGATGCACAAAAATACATTCTTCAGTTGGGTTATTTTGATTATTCTTTATTCAAAGTAATAACTTGACCTTTTCAAGACTTGGCTTAATGTTATAAGCAAACTCACTGGCTCAATGATGTTTTACACTTCCTCAGAATTTTTTATATTTTATTGTGTTGAATTTAAGTTATTTATCAAGCTAATATAAGCATTTTCAGTAAAGGTTCAAGTTTTTGTATATTTGTGAAAAGGAATGGAATTTTTTTAAAAGAAATATATATATATATATATAATATTAGATGGTACAGAGTATTAATTCTGGATAGAAAACTTTACCTATTTAAGTCACAATAGCTTGCTTCTCCCCTCCCCCCGCCACATATGTACTTGTACTACCTTCTTTTTAGCATTTCATTTGTAACATAACCCAGACCCTTTTTTTTGCCTGACAGCTCTTCAAGCTGCACCTGCTACTCTTATTAGTCTACTTTTTGCACTTAGAGATGTGAGAAAAAATAGGCTCATCTTATAATATTGCAATATCTATTTAAACTGTACAGTGTTACGTACTTTGATTCAAAAATTATGAATCCAATTAATGCACCACAATAAATACTTCAGCTCTTAGCAAAAGGTATGATATGTAGATAATTGCAAAATACTGATAGAGGTATTAAACAATTTCACTTTCAGCCTAAAGTTATTGTGAGCGCCAACTGTGGAATTGAACCTGGCAGAGTAGTTTCCTACAAACCTATACTTGACGAGGCCATACAGCTGTCTGGATTCCAACCCAATGCATGCCTGATTTACAACAGAACATGTTCTGAGGCATCGGGACTACCGGTAACATTTGAATTTTAATGAAAGTGTATTAGTTGTCAACCTTTGATATATATAAGCCCTTCCTGGTTGGGCAAGTAAGCCTAGAAGTTAAGTTGGCCAGTAGCTACCCCAATATCAAAAAGTGTGTGTGTGTGTGTGTGTGTGTGTGTGTGTGTGTGTGTGTGTGAGCATGTGTGTGAGCACAGACAATGCTATTTTAACAAACTTATTTCAACAGACACAAATATTAGATATAGTACTGCAGTTTCATTGTCTTCATCTAAAAGTATTGTTCTGCCTTTCCAATTATTTTTATATGATAATAGTTATGATAAACACTTCAGACACTTATACTGGGGTTTCACTTTGTTGCAGCTCCCTGCTGCTGACATGACCAGTGGTAGAGATTATGACTTTGTTGAAGAGCTTTCAACCAGCCAGCCACATGACTGTGTCCCTGTTGATGCCACAGATCCTGTTTATTTGCTGTATACATCAGGAACAACAGGGCTGCCAAAGGTATTCTACATTGTAATGCCATCACTGGAATCCAAATATTCTGTTTTAGCACACCTATCAGGCCTATAGCTGGCAATTTTTAGGGAGGTCTGAAAAAGTGGACCTTTTTACCCCTTTAGCTGACCCAACAAACTTGCCTGTCTTATGTCTGTATTTACTGCTTAAAAGGTACAAATGTACAATGAATATGTATAAAGGTTGTCCTTAGCAAAATATCAGGCCTGCTGCAAATCTGCAATATTGCTGCTAACTGCAATTCCTTCTTGCAAATTTGCAGAAAATTTGCTGCAATATGGCTGCAAATTAACTACAATAAAATTTTTTTGCAAACTCGTTGCTGCAAACTTTAAGTTAGCAACAGTATTGCTGAAAACTTTTTCATTTTGCTAAGGGGGTTAGATGGATATTATATAGACAAACAGTTGTAACCAACAGTAGGCAGTTGACATACAATAGATGTAGATTATTTGAAAAGAAATCCAAATAATAATAACTCCAGTTTACATACCAACACCCTGTGTGCCAAATAACTGGTTGATAGTTCATCAGTTGACTTTATGGGTTTTTAATTATATATAGAAAGCCAAAAGATATATTGCAAACGTCTTTGTGACTGTTTTTTTGCTTGTCCGTTGCTTGTCAATTTTTGTTTTTTGCATATTGTATTAGCGTATGTCGTTATGATAGGCTGTGGTGCGGCCCAGTGGTGGACATGCTGTTGCCCTGCACTGGTCCATGTGGAACATCTATGGCATGAGACCTAGAGAGGTATGTTGTGGTTTTCTCTTTCCCATATGTTTGTCTGACATTTGGAAAACCATTTAAGAACAAGCAGAGGCTATTTCAAAGAGAACAGTAGCCTCATTTCAATTACATGGGTAAAGAATTAGAAGCCTCTAAAATATTGGAGGTAATAATATTTCAGTAAAACAGAATGCATCAACTTTATCTTTTGACTTTTCACTTTTTTTGTCACATGGTTAGGCACAGTTTCAATACATTTCAATTATGGTGTTGTCCTGATTTTGTTTTATGCTGTTAGATCCATTCTATGAGTAGGCTGTGTTCAGTACGATTTTAACACATTCAGATGAATTGAATATAAGACGACAAAGGGTATTTTACAGGTGTGGTGGGCAGCCTCTGATCTGGGGTGGGTGGTAGGACACTCCTACATCTGTTACGCTCCTCTGCTGCATGGAAACACAACTGTCATCTTTGAGGTGAATATGAACCGCCCTTTTTCAAACACAAAACTGAACACTTAAACAATGTCACACAGTAACAGACAGGTATAGAAGGAAGTTTTAAACACAAATAAGGAAAATTTTTTCTCCATTATTTACTTACATATACAAATGTCACATCCTTCTAATAAAACCAACATTTACCATTAATTCCCATTGCCATGAAAACCAAGTTTTATATGTGTGAGGTGTATTCCAGGGCAAACCAGTTGGTACACCAGATGCTGGTGTGTTCTTTAGAGTTCTGGAAGAGCATGAAGTGTCCTCCATGTTTGTTGCTCCTACAGCACTCAGAGCTATCAGAAGAGAGGTAAATTACACTAATTTTATTTGCAGTCAGGGAAAGATGTTATTTCATGCAAAATGGGGAAAAATGCATAGTTTTAAGGGCCCTTCAAAAACAAAGGGTGTTATGTGTTTGGTTAGCTTGAAAATAATTTAAGAAAATATATCACAGATAACAAAATTGTTAGCTATTAAATTTTGTATACCTGAAGATTATCATGCATATTTTACTCTTTAAGGATCCTGATGCAGTCTTGAGCAAGAAATATACCCCCAAGAAGTAAGTAATTTTGCTGGCATTTCACAATTTTTAAAAATTTGTTACAATTTTTTCTAAATGTCATTAAACTCAATATAGTGAACTTTATGTAACATCATTTTGTATTAATTATATACTAAAAAACAAACTTCTGGCATATATTAAATACTTTAAGGTTTCGTGGTTTGTTTGTTGCTGGTGAGCACTGTGACCATGAGACTATGGAGTGGGCAAGAGACATTTTGCACAAACCAATCCTAGATAACTGGTGGCAAACAGGTAATTTGAAAAGAGTTAGATTGATGCTAATTTACTTGTATAATTCAGAGATGTCTGTTACTTTGATATTGGTATTGCTTTACTTCTATGGTCATTTTCCCTTTCATTAAGATTATTGAAGAGCAAATAGAGGTTTATGTCTGACCAAATTGGATGCATTCTGTTACACATACTTAGTATCTAATTGCTGGGCTAGTCAATGTAATTTCTAACTCATTGTAAAACTTTGCTTTGAATTAAAGTGACACATACATCAAAAACTCAGTTTCAACAGACTGGCTTTCCTGAGCTACATTATCAACTGCTTTTGTAATATGTTTTCCATAGAAACTGGTTGGGCCATCACTTCCACTTGTGTTGGTCTTGCCAACCACTTGTACCCTCCACCAGGTGTCGCTGGTAAACCTGTACCAGGATATGATGGTAGGTACCCTCTGGTAAATAAGCAGCCTATGATGGTCATACCAGAGAATTATATCAGATGTAATTCCCTGGTCAGACTGTATATATATATATATATATATATATATATATATATATATATATATATATATATATATATATATATATATATATATATATATAGCTTAATGTGTAGTTTGAGTTTAGAAGTTCACAAAAATGTTGGAACATATAGTAATAAAGTAAATAAATTTGCATGTATGTCTGTGGGTTGATGATGTGTTACTCTGTTTATAGTAGTAACAGTTATACTGGTAAACCTGTGCATAATGGATAAATGTTACATTTTCAGTCAAAGTTATCAGAGATGATGGAAGTGAATGCATTGATGATGAGCTTGGGAATATTGTTGTCAAGTAGGTAGCAAAGTTGTTTGAAAGATATTATATTATTTTTATTTCAACTTTTTGAAATGCTTTTTAAAAAATATTTTATTAGAATATTTGCTTTTGATCTACCTCTCTGTAGACTCAATCTTGTTCTATCTTCTGTGAAACTTGACATTTATAAATACCTTAATGTATATTTGTGCACCTTGGTATTATTTTTTGGGCTTCTACCCCTGCCCCCAAATTTTTGAGCTGTTTTTTTTTTTTTTACTCAACTGGGGTTGTTGAAAACTTTATCCAAGTTAAGTGTAGCTGTTTCTGACCATTTTATGTCTTCCTGCACAGTGTATCTGTCAATGTGTTCCTCATCACTGTTCTTCATCATTTGCCCTGGCACACAGCAGTACAGTAGGAAAGGGGTATAAATCACATAAAATGAAGGTTGTCATTGGCACATTCAAATCTGTAGCTAATTATTTATGTTCAAAATTTCGCATGAATTGGGGGTATAGATTTCCCAAAGTTCGAAATGTTTATTATAGTCTAGTTTTCATTCTTATTGTACATATTGTATTTTTAAGTTAGAAATATATTTTATCTCATTTTTAAAAATAATGTTAAGGTTACCCCTGCCTCCTGGAACTTTTTCGACACTGTATAAAGCAGATGAAAGATTCCGTGATGTGTATTTCAAGAAATTCCCAGTAAGTAGTAAATTATCCTCGTTAACATATTAATAATAACTATCAAAGTAAACATTTTATTGTTGTAGCAAACAAAATTTAAAAGATCCTATGTAGTGGATTATGATAGCTGGCAGATAAATGAAACTCAAGATTCATCTCAGTTTTTAACTGTACCAACTATTAAAGATAATTTATTTTGACGTAAAGAATTAGATTCCATAATTCCATAATCATTGTTTAATTATTTTATTTCATTATTTATACATATCTCAATCAAGATATATATCTATGTACTAATTGATCACTATATACTGCCACATTTTTTTATGTGTCAGGGTTACTATGACACCATGGATGCAGGTTTTCGTGATCACCTTGGAAACATAGCTGTCATGGCACGTGCCGATGATGTCATCAATGTGGCTGGTCACAGGTTGTCCACTGGGCAACTTGAGGAGGTAAGCAGTGGAGACGGGGGAGTTTGAGTGCAGGAGAAAATAACAGAAACAATGATCACTATTCAGTATACCATTGCCAAATTATCTAATCAAATAATTTTATTTGTCATAAAATATCAGTACAATTTGCACAATTTCTACTTTTTCTGTTTTATAATTGCAAAACTGAAATAATAAAAGATTTTTTACTGTGGTATTCTCTTTTTTCTCACCTTCATGTATTATGTATATTTATATAGCTGTATATCTTGACCTTTTCATTGTCAACTTTCGATAAAGTATTAACAAATGTAACTTATGTAATCATTTTAGGTGATGCTTGAACTGAATGAACTTGCTGAATGTGCTGTGGTTGGAGTGAAGGACTCCCTTAAAGGACAAATTCCCATTGGACTGTGTGTACTGAAAGCAGGTATGTTCATACTCTGATTCTTTATTTTTGTTGTCCATCAATGCGTGTTTAAGCTTGTACTTTTTTATTTACCAATTGCATATCAGTGATGTGATGGAAAGAAAGAGAGAATGAAGACATTTGACTGACAAGCTATTTTATGTAAATGACCAACCTGAATGTCATAAGGCAAACATTAGTACAAGTAAAATATTTTAAATACAGTGATTTCAAATGATTGAAATAGATTTAGATTGATAGGATTCATTTACCATTGAGCATATAACTTAGATGACCACTGGTATGACACATACTTTGCATCTTTTCAACAAATGTAATGTCATATAGTTTGAAGAATTACGTTTTAACAGCATTCTTTATGTTTTGCAGGGGTAACCAAGCCACATGATGAGATCATTGCCAGTGTCGTTAAGCAAGTAAGAGATCACATTGGACCTGTGGCCAGTTTTAAGAAAGCAGTTATTGTTCATAAACTGCCTAAAACCAGATCTGGAAAGATTGCAAGAAACACTATTGCTGCTATGGCTGATGGGAAACCATTTAAGGTGAACGGAATCTCTAGTAAACTCAGTCAAATCCAGTAATGAACATATTCCTCACTATTCTTATGTAGTCATATAGAGCACTAGTACTGATTAGATCACATATGACTTAAACTCCCATCATAACCGCTTTAATACTCGTTTATGTCTTATCAGATCCCAGTGACCATCGAAGATGCTGGTGTGTACCCTGACATCAAGCGCGCTCTTCAGGGCATTGGCCTTGCTCCAGATGTTGTGGAGGAGCAAAAGGCAATGAAAGTTTGAGTTCAGTGGATTGAAAAAAGGTTTGTACACAAAAATGACAATGGCCAGTATGCCACGTTGGTTCACAGGCTGGCAGCATTGCCCCTGCTTCACTGGCTGGCAACATTGTCCTTGGTTCACAGGCTGGCAACATTGTCCCCTGGTTCACAGGCTGCCAACACTGTCCTTGGTTCACAGGCTGGCAACATTGCCCCTGGTTCACAGGCTAGCAATATTGCCCCTGGCTCACAGGCTGGCTGCACTGTTCCTGGTTCACAAGCTAGCAGCATTACCCATGGTTCACAGGCTGGCAACACTGTCCCTGGTTTCCCAGGATGTCCATACAACTAAATGGGAAATGGACTTTGAAACATCCTGATTATTTACATTGTGGATTAACTATTTGCTTAAAATTGCTAGAAAGGATACTAAATGTGCATATTCATGCATGCATTTATCACCATATTGATAAGAAGAGTGAAAATAAAGCACTGACAGGTTTTCATTGCACACTTGCTGTTGTTCTCCATTGAATGGTGATGTCAATGAAAAAGGTGTGTATTAATTGCAAGAAAAACTGTTGTTGAGAAACAATAAATATGAAATGTTCATAAATATGAAATATTCTTTTCTAGATAAAAGAAGGGCCCTGTATGTCCTGCAACTGTAAAAGAGAAGGCCTGCAGTCTTGAAATAAAGCCGAAGTTACTATCTGGCAAATTTGGCATAAACGTAATGTGCTCTGAAACCAGGTGGTAAGAAGGTGTACAGATATTAACAGATCATTAGACATACTCTAAAAACTGTAATTTACTTAAAAGCTTGTGGAAACAAATTTAATACAAGTAAACCAGGAAGTTATGGCAAAAGTATACATAAAAATCAATGAACCGGGAAGTTTTCTTAATACGTCTGCTCTTTTTATAAAGCGTATCTAATCTCTTCCTTAAATAAGAGGTTTGTATGTATACATATATATACTTTCAGTCTAGACACTCTTAAGGGACTGTATTCATCATTTTTTTCCGAGTCCTCGGCAACTTTGTAGTACTTAACACTTTATCAAGGTCTATATGATAAAATACGCCAGAAATATATTTTAAGACCACTTTAATCTTCGCTTGACTATGATTAAGTGAACATGCAGTCACATGCAGTCTTTACATTTGCAATTTTTGAGCAACAAGTACTGATTTGTTTACTTTTGAAGGATGTCACAAACTATTGAAATTTAAGTTGAGGCTATTTGAAAAGAAAATAGGGAATTTTTCAGACAGCAGCAATCCTGTGTACTGTCCTTTAAATTTTTTTGTAAGATACAAGTATATAAAGATCTCAGTTAACATTCTAACAGTGTTTCTGGCTGCTGTAAACTGAAAGCTGAATCATATGTATGGATCATGAAGTCCAGTTTTAGGACTGATAAACAACATATTTCTTGTAACACACGGTGGCCATTAAAGAAGCCAGAGTAAAATATAAGAGACTTTTCTATGCATTAAAGGTAATTACAGTGATCTGTTGATTAGGTTGACATCAGCTAAATAAGCTTTTTAGTAAAAGTTGAAGGATTACAACATATATTTTGTTTTGGCCCATATATTGTTATAGCACTTATCAAAGAACAAAGACCTCTCAGTCATGATATTATACACTATTATAAGCAAACTTTATCCTGACAAGATGTGATCAATTTACTTTTTAAGGTGCCTTTGCCATACATTTTAAAGAAATTTTTGGAATAATTTGTAGACACCTTCCAAACTGCACTATTTTAATAATATCAATATTTAGTTGATAATTCAAAGGTAATTGACCTATTTATGCAGCATTAATTAAACCATTACTTTTTTAGAGGAGAAGGGGGAGTATGCTATGCAGATTTTATCTGATTGTATTTATATATGTATTTGGAATATATACCTCCACATTTATTAAGATATTATATAGTTTATAAGGTGATGGGTGATATGTTATAAACGCAACAAATTTGTAAAATTCTGTCTTGATATATGAAAGATGACAGTGCTTATTTTGCATATAAGATATTTTGTATAATTGTATAGCAATACAATATTTTGATAAGGTTCAAGGATGAAGTACATGATAGGTACATGACAAGCAATAGTATGAGTGGTTTCTTTCACATTTTATCATAATTTTTTGTGAAATGTTATACCATTGTGTCAGCAGAAATTTTTTGTTTGTTTTTGAATTAATGACAAGTACCATTTGCAAGTGCCATGTACTACTCTGTTAGTCTTCAGAAAATCAATTGTTAGTCATTTGATAAAACTTATTACACTTTGATAAAACTTCACACACTGAACTCTTTTCGATGGGGTAAAAATGTTTTCCGTGGAGATTCTTTTTTGTACTTTTTAGATCAGGTAGGAACGTTTTGTCATAAAATTGCCATTATTAGAATCTAGTTCTGTTATTTGATATAAACTTGTAAGTTGTTATAAGTGCCTTGTTTTTTCTTCAGAACATTTAAGCTGTCCACATTGAATTTTTGGTGATCCATGTAGATGTTGATGATGGGAAAGCATTATTAAGACTGATTATTTAGTTTTGCAATAAAAGTTTTTATGATACCTTGATCCTTACGTATTATGGGTTGCTTCATTTCCATCCTGGGACTTTGGTGCTATTGAAATTTGTAAGGCCAGTTAAATGCTATTCTGTGCAACAGAATTGATTCTAATCAGTTGCATCTAAGGGTGTATTACCAATTTAACTATCATACTAGGTAGATCAATCCAATTCCAGGGGGGACTCTCGCTGAATGCAACTAGATTAACTGAATGACATGCCTTCTCAAGCAGCTAGGGGGTGATTTCCTGGGTTGAGACAACTCTTTGGTCAAACATTGTTAAATTATAATTCAGTCTTGTCAGAGGGGTAGTATCCTCACCAGGGTAAGATATTTTTTAACTGCACCCTTAATTAATAATGCATCTGGAAAAGGCAAAAAGTGCATCTTGGAATGTACAGAATACTAGCTATGATAAACAACAGAGGGAACAATACTCTTAAAAGATGTCAAACAAAATTTAACCATGATTTTATTTGGTTTATTAATAAAAACAAAACCAATATTATAACTTGTTTCCTATTCAAACATCAATCACTTGTGCTGCTACACTTAGCACAAAACGTGTTGTTATTTAAGTAAAATATGACATAAATAATGAAATATAACAATTTTCAAAACTCTTAAAAGCTGTTCCAATCTTATAAGGGATTTACTGTTACAAAAATGCATACAATGTGCAGTTGTAAACAATTGAAATTAAATATTATTTTGATGGAAATTCTACATTACAATGGTCTGAATAATGATTGTGCTATAACCTTTATTTTTTCCATACTGCCTAATCTAACAAAAAGCAGTGCAATTGTGTGAAAACTACAAATAACTAGATTCAGATATAACTAGAATCAAAAAGTAAATAACAATTTGCTCAAACCCCTACCTGATAAGAGGCTGCAGTTATTATGACTTTGGCTAATGAAATTAATAAACATGTGTCAATTACTGAAGAAAAGTGGTGGATGATCTATCTTCATGGAAATCTTATACTCAAAAATCATGTGATCTACTGCAGTCTTTGTGCCTTCCATAAATCAATATTTCCTTATTCACAATCACGAAATCAACTGTAATATGTTAGCAACATTATGTATATCAAGACAGACGGCTATAATTCATCAAACGCAAAAAGTAGATTGCAGTTGCCAGAGGGTTCCATAGGTTTCATGTAATAATAATTGCCAAAACTGCAAGACCCATTTCTATTCAACAACAGTTTTAGCTCAACAGACTATAAAGAATAAAGCATCTGACATTCCTTGAGAGTTTTGCAAATTAATTGGTAAAATATCCAACTTGTGGTTTTCCAGTTTTATGAACTTTCCAAAGTAGCATTAAACTTGTAGTATGTTACCTTTAACTTGCACCTTTGCCACTGTAATAGCAGAGGGAACAATTTTGAAATTATATGTCATACACAAATTGCAATTAATGATTGAATGAGTCTTATAACTCACAATTAATCATGCCATCACTCTACCAAGAGAAAAAAAAAACACACAATTGTTACATGCATCTCCTTTAAAGATGCAAAGTGTAACTAAGCCACCTAATAAGTTCCAGTGATAATATGAGGACAAGAGTAATCAGACCACCCCCTGGTTTAGAAGTTACATGGGATTTTCTTCATGGCACTGGTATTGGTGTAACTCTTCACATTTTATACATTTATATTCAGAAGAGTCTTTTTCAGCTCATAAATATTTCATCTATTTATCAGACATGAGCTTTTTCTGTGGAAACGTGGAATTCTGCATTTTTTAATTCAATGCTGATGGTTCCTGACATGGTTAGGTGTTGGGTCCCATGATAATATTCAGAGAGTTTTTGTTTTAAACCTTGGCTCATGTCTATTTATGTTCTGCGCCTTATCAGTATGTCTTAACTAAAATAACAGTGACATAAATAATATACTGGCCAATATAGCAATCATAGGAACACTTTAAGTATACCTAGTAGTGCATATCATTTACCTATTATCACTACAGTATCAATAAAAGTTTTTAGAAAATTTTTTTTTTCAATTTTCATGCCTTTTTTTCTAATATTTGCAAGTAAAGATATAGCGAAAAAGGCAGTCGCGGCTATCAATTGTACAATCAAGTGTTTGTAAATTCAGCCTTAAAAAATGGTTCAGGAACTACATGTACCTTAGAATTATGATTTATAAATCCGTGTTACAAAATTGATTATTTTCAGTTGTAAGATAAACTGGTCATGCCCACGAACCTGAATTTAAATGTAAAGACTGGAATCTCCCAAAGTAAGTACATGTCTGCACCTAACTGGTTTCTGTCAGAACCGCATTTTCAATTATCATGTAGAAAAATGACATTGCCCTATCACCTTCAACATGTACTTCATGGGGCTTTGCCTGTTTGTAAAGCAAATGGATGTACAGATAAATGTGATGTTGCAAAAGGGATAAGTTTCTTCTCAGTTCCTTATCAAATGAAATCCAAAGAAAAGAAATGCTGCAATATGCTAGCTGCATGACATTCAACTGCAGGAGCTGATTGTGTTGGTAAATTCACATTTGAAGTATACAGGCTAGAATAAAAACACAAAATCATAATTTAAAATGTAATAACTTTCCACAATATGCACTAATGAAGGAATTTGATAGGTGATCTACCTACATATTACAGTCCTTTGGATGGCTGGTGCCAATTATGAAGCAAAACAGTTTTTTTCTAAGTATTACTGAAGCAAAATGAAACACATATTTGCATCCCATTAAAAAAAGTTAACTAATTAATTGTACATCAGACACATTTTTGGATTAACCTGTATTTTAACCCTACAGGCGACTCAAGCAGGTTTAATGTAACATAATGTCTCAGTTTTGAGTTTTCCAAGAAAAGTGCATGTCCCTTCTGCTGCTGATTGACTTGGGTGATGACTATATGTACAGTCACTACTGTGACTGTGCATAAAAAGAGACATGAATGCCATATGCAAAATTCTTTATAAGTCTGCTGTACTCAAAAGTTGAAGTGATGGTACCAAATGGAACAATAATTAATTTCAAGTAGAAGTAAAAGGAAATGGGAAGACTAAAGAAAATACATATAGCAATTTTTCTTCTTTCAGCTTCAAGGTACATGCATACAGCTATTCATTAAAGGCTGTAAGACTAAAAAAATATTGCAAACAAAAATGGGACTTAAGTGTACCACATGTCCTTCTCTGCTTCTCCTTTTGTGTAATATAAAGTTTCAGAGTTCTAGATAATATGTAAGTTAATTTTCCTAAGTATATTATTGGGCAACTACTTGTGCATGAATGATCAGAGAATCATTCTTCACATACTGTGAATTTTCAATAAGACTCAATGGTGCAAACTCCATGTA
Source organism: Lingula anatina (assembly GCF_001039355.2). Next base: position 404,717 of record NW_019775380.1, read on the forward strand.
ACCAAATCCCTTGTGATTTCGATGTGCACGAGGTTTTTGAAAAGCAGCTAAATGAGGTTTTGCAATTAATGTTTCTGTTATGTGTTGTCTTAATTCACATGCTTCATTCTGATCCATAATGGTCAGTGTTATTCTTCCACCAAATGGCCACTCCAGAAAACTATCAAACTCTCCCTGCATAAAGTGGATGAACAGTGAAAGATGTGTTCCATGAGCAGAATCTACCCCATTCAAATTGAGACGCACACACAATTTATACCCATGAAAACTTGTATAAAACCCTGGACTGTGAAGTACTGTATTATCACCAGACATTGCTTCTCTTCTTAATCTAGAATAATTCTTAATCACCCAGTAAAAATTTCCATTACAACTTCTGGCTTCCATTTCACTGACTTGACTCTCCAGCTGTCGAGTCCTGATTCTATACTCATCTAATTTTTTTTCTATACTGGACAGTTTGGCTTGGGTTTCTTTTAACTGTTGACTCTGACCGGTCATTCTCTCATCTTGATAGGCAGTCTTCTCTTGCAATGATTGTAACTTTTTGGTCTGAACTGATGAAAGTACAGATTCATGTTCCTGTGGTGGAGCATTCTGTTGGGAATCGAATCTTGCTGATTGCATTGCAGTAGGATCACTCTCAATTTTGGTGATGTTCATCATCTGAGTACTCTCAGGATTGAAATTGATAGGTTTTACATGAAGTTGTATAAGTCTTCTAACTTGCAAAATTGCATTTTTCAGTGCAGGTAGATCATTTGTAAAATCCGAGGAAGGGAGAGCATTGAGGCTACTATCATCACTTAAATTCAGACTGGTCAGCTGGTCATCTAGCTGAAGGTCAGTATGTGTTAAAACAGGTGGGGCAGAGGCAGGTGCCCCTAAACTAGGTAGTGGCGATACTCCCTGGGGAACTATGGTGTAAAGCAGACGGTACAACTCCTTCACTGCACCACATAGTAACCAAAGATGCTGTTGGCTCTGTTGTTCTTCATGTTCATCTATACATGATCGCCTCACCTTAGGAAAAGTATACAAAACACATAATGTAGTAATATATGACATTACATGGACAAGCTATGGTGCTTGTCCCTATAAAAGAAATAAAAATGCTATTTTCTCATAAAATTATTACCATCTTGTATTTCAAATTATTAAACCAGATCCATGATTGAGGCTATCTGTTTTCTTCCTACAAGTCTACTATTGGACAATTCAGATGTCAAACATAAATAACTTCCTGATTCTATGAATAAGTAACTATACACAAAGTTCTATAAAAATGTAAATGGCTCATTGTTCTCCATCATAGATGGCAAGGCATGAAAAAAGCATGAATTTAGTCATCAAAAAGATCTCAAGAATGAGTACAATCATAGGCATGCATGCACAAACACACAGCGTTAAGTGAGCATAAAAATCTTACCTCTGTTTTGCATCCAAACTCATAGAATCGACACTTTACTATTGCTTTTTGACACTCTGTTCTGATATGCTTTTTTAGCTGAAAAAAATATGTGCACAATCAATACATTAGAGAAAACAATAAATTGTCACACATTAATAATTTTCATGTAAGTTAAATGCATCATTTGTAATTTATCAATCACTTTGAAAATACTAGACTGTATGTCTTTATTGCTACTCTGTTTCTTCTATTATATTACATATAATATATAAACTACAAAAAATTCTTACCTTTTCCCTGGTAAGGAGTATATCACAGTATTTGCACTGAGTTGGCACAAATGGACATTCCAAGAGATGTTTCTGTGAGGAATATAATAAAGATAAATGCATCAGAATCACATAAGATATGAGCCAAATTAATATCATTATTAATGACAAATAAAATGTGGTGCAACACTGGATGCAATATAATGTGAATGGATATCATTACATCATTGGAGACAGATACTGGCCGCCCCAAAAGATAAACATTCTAATAAGGAGCAAAATGGTGCCATAAATTTCTTTTTATTGCCATTTGGTTCTAACCTGGGTTGAAGGAAGTAAACCACATCAGAAAAAGAAACCATGACCTCAACAGGGATGTGGACAGGTTCCAACCACTGCCAATATACATTTACTCCATCATAAGACAGAGGGGGCGAGGAGAGCGGAACTCCAGAAATCCAGTGCCCCCCCCCCATCCCCAAGGAAAATTATGTCATCAAACTCATGCATCAACAAGGTCAATGCTATGGGTAATGGCCGGAAGCTCTAAGAAAACCTTTCACAAATTTTAGACATGAGCATTAGTTTTAATTAATATTGTAGAATAGGATATCATTAAAGGTTTTGCATAAAATTTCATCATCATTAATGCATCCTAATAAGTTAAAAAACTATACATATATTACACATGATTGAACAGACATACTCTCCTTATCCTGTACACCAATAAGGCTTGTGGCAAAAATCTGATCTAAAAATTTGCTCGCAGTTTGGAATAACCAATCACATTACTGCTTGCTTACTACAACAAGGAAATTCAAACACAGAAATGGGTTTGCCAGGCTTGCATATATATGTATGTAAAACTGAATTTCCTGTAAACCAATTTGAAAAACTTGCAGGAGAAGCAGGAGTATTATCAGACATACATACAATGTAAGTGTAACTGATGAGCCTGTGTGCAATGATTCTTAGATGAGAATAAATAAATAAATAAATGAATAAATAAAATAATGACTGTGTATTCCATCTATTTATCCCTGCCCCTTTCTTAAAAAGTTGAAACAGTGGTATTTACAGTAATGGCTTGATCATTTCAACTGGAAAATTGTGAATTTTATAGATACCGTATTTTTTAAATAATAAATTCTTTAAATTATGACATTCCTACTCACTGCTGGTAGTAACACAATAGAAAAGCAGACTACCTAATAGTTCTATTCCATACATTAAAAGCACCAAAATACTACATATTTATGTATTTTTAATGATTCCAAAATTATGTTTCTGAAAAATTGATAACTTTTCCCTAATGAAATGATTGAGCCATTACCACATGCAACTAAGCAACTGACACCAAATAAATAAATAATAACTTGTGGTCCTTGAGCATGCAAAGTTTGACCCATCTGTCCCATTCTGCACCATTCATATCACATTCAAATTCCTCAATTAGCCCTTATACCTTTCCTATAGTGCTCATCCTGATAAACCACAAAATCACACTACATGTGCAGGTAGTACCAGGAAGTTCAAAGCTATAATAGCCAATGGTTATTTAAAGACTGAATCATCTAGGATCTTGTGTTAACCTTAACAATGAGGTCCCTCAAGGGTGCAATTAATGTGTGTCTATTAAGACACTGATATAAATATTTTAAATATAAAAGCTGTGGAATTTAAAAGTTTATTATCATTATGGCCTACTTCACACCTAACACTACACTAATACTAGGACATTTACCCCAATGATGGAGTAAGTTACAAGGGAATAATAAATTTCAACCTATTCAACACACTTGTACCATATTTAATTATAGCTGGGAATATAGAATACATGCTAGTAAGAGCTTTTCGTGGTGATTTTTTAAATGTTCATTTGCATATTAAATCATTTTAAATTATTTCAAGTCAGTATTCACAAAAACTAATATGGAGCAATAGCTACAAGCATCATATTCCTGTTTAATTAAACGTATAAAAATTGACCCCTTACAATTTAATGCTATCATACACAGAAACCCTGGTGAAAATCCTTACAAAAACTGCTCTGAAAACTATTTTAGTTCTACTCTTAATAAGGCTTTTTCACATCAAGTGCTGTATCTTAGGGACTGTTCACAATGAATTTTGTGGACCTAACTAATACATATGCACTAACTCCATGGGGACCCTCGCTGAATGCTATCAGATTATCAGACTAACATTCTTCCTCCTGGCACTGAGAAGAATATAGAAAAGCAAGTATGTTGAGACAAGAGGAGTGCCCATTAGCTATGTTTTAAAAAATTCATTGTGAATAGTCCCTTAGTGATACAGTTGTATCAGCTTTACCATGTGAATGCACTGCGCTGGACTTACCAATCCTTCAAAACTTCTTCACAAATTTGCTTTCTGATATATTAAGTTAAAACAATAAATTGGCTGTGTCAAAAGCAGGGGCTTTACTTACATGACTTTCTTACAGCCAGGCTATTTAACTATCAACCTCTCAAAACATACAGGCACAACTGTATATATAAGACATAATGCACAATATGAAAAAGCCATAAATAATCATAAAACAAAAGAAATATGATAACATACCAAAAGCCAGCGTATCAGGCAAAAATACAACTAAGTATGTGACAATGCCCAACAGTATCAGAAATAAGTCCATATTCGCTCAGTACTGATGATTCAAAGTCATACNCCGACACTTTACTATTGCTTTTTGACACTCTGTTCTGATATGCTTTTTTAGCTGAAAAAAAATATGTGCATAATTAATACATTAGAGAAAACAATTGTCACACATTAATAATTTTCATGTTAGTTAAATGCATCATTTGTAATTTATCAATCACTTTGAAAATACTAGACTGTATGTCTTTATTGCTACTCTGTTTCTTCTATTATATTACATATAATATATAAACTACAAAAAATTCTTACCTTTTCCCTGGTAAGGAGTATATCACAGTATTTGCACTGAGTTGGCACAAATGGACATTCCGAGAGATGTTTCTGTGAGGGATATAATAAAGATAAATTAGAATCACATAAGATATGAGCCAAATTAATATCATTATTAATGACAAATAAAATGTGGTGCAGCACTGGATGCAATATAATGTGAATGGATATCATTACATCATTGGAGACAGATACTGGCCGCCCAAAAAGATAAACATTCCAATAAGGAGCAAAATGGTGCCATAAATTTCTTTTTATTGCCATTTGGTTCTAACCTGGGTTGAAGGAAGTAAACCACATCAGAAAAAGAAACCATGACCTCAACAGGGATGTGGACAGGTTCTAACCACTGCCAATATACATTAACTCCATCATAAGACAGAGGGGGCGAAGAGAGCGGAACTCCAAAAATCCAGT